>JANRGW010029870.1:0-55302 GCA_024733675.1 Psilopsiagon aymara
CTGCCTCTTTCATGTGCAGATATCCCTTTTTTTTTTTTTTTTTTTTTTTTTTTTTTTTTTTGTTTGTTTGTTTGTTTGGTTTTTTTTTTTTTTTGTCTTTTTATAACTCTTGACCTTCTTTTCTTGGTCTTTAAAAGGCCCTTGGAAGAAGGGAGTTTTCCTTCTTGGGACAGGATTGAGACTGTTTCGTTTTCTTTTCAACTCTGTCAGTCTTCATGGCTGATGAGCGTCTTCCTGGATGCGTGCAGACAGACTCAAGCTGAGTGTTTATGGAGCTGGCTGGTGCCTGAAGGAAAGGAGAATCATTACTTAGCTCATGCAACCAGCCCTAAAGGTGAACAGAGAAGCTGAGGTTCACCTGCATGCATCCGTATACATGCATCCATCAGTTACTACTGTGGTGCCTGCTGGCCTCTGTACTGTGTGGGTGCAGCTGCAAACTAGGTGCAGCTTTCACCAGGCTTCACATCATTGAGCTGTTATCAAACTGCAAATAGAGCTGAACGCCCCCAACTCCTCATCAACAGCTAGGAATAAAGATACTTATTACATTGAATGGTAGGTGCTCAGGGCACGGCATCAGCATTGCAATAAGAAGGTCCCTGCTGATGAAGATCCTGTCTGCCTTGGCAGGGACAAGGGCAATTGCAGGGTTAAAGGCACTGCTCACAAAAATGGGGTGAAGTACCCATCACCCTTCTTTGATTGTTTCTCATGCAAAAATTCCTCTTGGAGCAAGGGAAACAAAATAAAAATGTGGAAATTCCATTGCTTTGTTCTTCAGTTATGGATTGAAATAGGAGATTGTGAATAGCAGATTCGTCTTGGAAGATTTTATTTGATGTAGGTATAAGATCAGAGGCGTGCAGATAAAACATGCAGCTTTTCTACAGCAGGAACTGAAATATTATTTTGCAAAGGCATGGTCTTGGCTGGTCTGACTGTTCTGGCACAAGAATATGGCTCTGCATTTTGGAACAACTGGCTTGTATTTCTTCACATTATTAATTGCCTCTAAATAGCTCTCTGCCCTTTGTACAGATGTTCTAATTTCTCTTCCTGGACCAGGATATTTTATTTTAGCTTTGCAGCTGCATTTCTTTTTTCCTTAATGTTTTTTCAGGTGCAGTGGTAGAATGCATGCTGCACAAAATAAGGCACAGTTTATATTTGTATTGGATTGCATATCTCCTTACATTAAGGAGAAGCTGTCTTTGATTCCCTGCTATTAAATACTTGTTATGCTGTTTATAGGGTCTTAAAATTAAAACTTCATCTACTGATTTCTGCACTAGCTGCTTTCTACCTTTCTGCCTCTCAACAGAGCATTTACAAGTGCTTATATGGGCATTTTTCTGCCTAGCAATGTTTGTTGTTAGTAGTTCAGGAGAAAAAAAAGGTTTGCTATCATAAATCCAAAGGTGCAGCAAGTCTTAAAAACCTTTAGTTATTCTTCCTGAGAAAGAAAGAGCTATCTGAAGTGATAAAAATGAAGACTTGGTGCTATGAAATCTCTGTTTACATTCTGCAAACATGACTTTATTCCATCAGTCTTTTATGAAGCAGATTGTGAGATGTCCCTCACGTCCATTTGCTTTGCTGAAATAATAGAAATGATGCTGCAGTGGCTGTAGCTGATTACCGTGGCATGAAATCAAGGTCTGAGGCTGGTGTGTCTGCTTCTGTATGCTAAGGGAGGGCCCAAATGAGAGGCCAGATTGAGAAATTATTCCACAGAGCATAGCCTCTCCCTTGCATGTTTGTGTTCTCTTTTTGCTGCATAGGTCTAATGTGACCCATTCAGTTTTGTTGCATTTGAGCAATGAGGTTTCTGACACTTTCTTTGGGAGCCAGTTCCATGGCTTAAGTGCCAGAGCTGGCACAGACTTGAATCTTCTGCCTGACAAGAAAGTAATATTTCAATTTCTTTATGCATCTAGACGTCTTGATGAAGTATCTTCAGCCAGCACTACTGATGATTCTGCAAGTTACACGATTTTATCGACACTTGGCCTAAAACTTTCTTTTTCTGGTTCCAATTTCTGTGTCCATTTTAAAGAGGCAAATAGGATTTTTTTGTATTATTTTTTTTTTTTTTTCTTGTCTGAATACAGCAAGAATTGGATCAAACTTTTAGAATGTTCACAGTCTGATGATTATTCCGTAGCACCCCCCCCCAAGTCTTTGCTTTCAAATTGTACACTAAATTATTCAAATCTTGCCTGCAAAGGCTACACTTCACTCTGGAGCACTTAATTGGTTTTATTCTGTGAGTTTACCCAAATTCTTGTTCCTCAGTACACAATGTCATTAAAAACTGATTTTTGGTCAGTGAATTGAGAATAAATTTGCTGGATTCATAGGAGGTCCCTAATGTAATGTAGCTAATGTACTATGTCTCAGATTTCTTTGCCTAAGTATGGTTTTTGCAGTATTATATACAGATGGATTTTAGGAATACAATATTTTAATATTTTTCTACTTAGAAGCTGTTGGTTATAAAACAGTCGGAATGATGGTGGTTTTCATTAAACAGAAGATTTCTTTCAACATTTTTTGATTAGTTTGTGTTGAAATGCCAATAATCTATAAGAGGAAGAAATATGGGGTAGAGATGGTTTCAAATGCCTTTTTTGTAGACAAAATATGGACAATGTTCTTCACATGATGATGAGTCAAATGGAGTATTTATTGAATTGTGCAGATGGGTTTTTTTAATGACTGTTGAAACAAATATTACAAATATGCTTTTTTTTGGGTTTTTTGGTGTTTTTTTTTTTTTTTTTTTCCTTAGCACCAATGTCTTATAACAGGCTTGAGCTGTGTTTCAATCTTTTAGATCCTATGAATTTGCCCCTGCCTTGTGTTTGGACTGAGAGGTCAACCTGTATGGGGTACATGATATTTCAGAATCCTCCATGAGGGAGAAAAGGATGCTTTCCAACAACATGAAGATCTGCCTTTAATGTGGGAAAGTTTACATTCCGTTGTCCATCTGCTTGTACTGGATATTCAAGGTTGAGGCATGTTTACTAGAAATAGCTTCTAAACACCTCATACCTGGACTCTTTCAGTTGGTAGAGACTGGGGACACTTCAGGTAGGGAACCAAGCTCAGGAAAAAAATCTGGGGGTTCTGTGGTTTTTCTCATTGGCAATACAGAGATAGCAGTGTTCACTTGAGGAATGTGTGAGTCGTTGCATTCAGACTGTTGCTGGAATTAAAGTGTTACATTATTAGTACAGTCATCACAGTTATCTTGACAAAGCTTCTCTGTGCCTATATTTTTCTCAGTGTAAAGTTAAACATGGATTTATCAAAAGCATTTGTTGTAAAAAGCCCCCAAGAGCCTCACTTCTGCTTCCAAACCCTAAGCTGGATGCATGAAAACTTTATTCGTCAGTGTCTGCAAGGATTTAAGGCTGCCTTTCTCCCCTGATTCCCATTTTTCAAAGGACAACCTCCGATTCTTTCACAGATTATCAACAGTAGCAGCTTTTTGCATATTTGATGTTCAGTGTTTATTTCTTGAGTTGTGTGGTTGCTTGTGGGGGGTCATGTGCAAGTTTGTGTAGCAAGATTGGAGGGCTGGAAGGAAGGTGCTGCTGAGAAAATTAATCGCTCAGGGACAAGGTAAATTGGATTTTAAGAAGAAAGAAGTTTCTTAAGGAGATAGATGTTTGGATTGAGCTTGTCAAAGCTGCACATTTAAGCTGAAGATAAACTCTCGTTAAGTTTAATTGGACATCTGTATTAGGTAGGTGGCTTTGAAAATCTTTCCCTTTACATTCCAGTTTTTCTATACAGAGAATATTATCCACAAAGACACTGCTGGCCTCCAAATTTTATTGTATTTTGTTTTCCCTGCTAAAGGAGGAGGTAGATAAATACTTCATTTATGGGATGGAATAGGTATTTCTCCTGTTCAGCTTCTAATTGTATTTATATACGTCAGTTAATAAAATGAACGTTGCTGTTTGGATATTCTCTTGTGGACTCAGTGTATTATTTCACATGGGGATATTTATTAACGCAAATATCTCCCAGCCAAGCATTTGTATTCACATCTTTCAAAAACCTGAAAAAATGATTGCTGGAGGTGGAATGCATGTTTGCAATATAGTAATAAGGCTTACACAGTTTTTCTTATTTTTGGAGACTAATGGTTTCTCTAGAAGGATGATCTGTCATTGCCTGGGACCGCAGTCACTAAGAAGGTAGGCTTCTGCATCTTGTTTTGCTGCTGGAGATCCTTCTCTGTATTCTAGTTCAGTCATTCAGCTGTTTGGTAGTTATAATGAATCAGGGCAACATGCTTCTGTGAAAACACCGTTTGGTACAGTTTTGAAAGAGTGAGTATCCATGAGCAGGAGAGCCATGGCATGACTAGCTTTGGGCAAGGGCAGAGCTTGGTGCTATCCTGTAGGAGCTGGGCTGGCAGGGTTTCTGGTACTTGGCTCCTTGGTTGTGGGCTACCTGTCTGTTTGCATGCCATGCTGGGCATTCCACTGCCCCCCAGACTGCAGAGTAGCCAAGGGAAAAATGGCTTTTTGTTCTGCAAACAGTTTCATCTTGAGAATGGAACAACCTGAGTGCAGAAGACTAAAGGTATCCTTGATTTAATCACCACTCTAGCATACCTATGCTTGGTGTCAGTTATTGTGTGGATAAGGGAAGACTGGTGCAGTGTGAGGGAGCTGTTGGGGAGTGGTGACGATGATTGCCTTCGCTGTTTTCCTCCAGTCCACAGAGATTGCAGCCAGTATCTTGAGAAAACTATCCCAGGCATGTGTCCCCTCTTTCTTTAGTTTGTTCCTTTCTAGAAATATTTTTTTTTTTGTTTGGATCAAGTGTAAGCTGATATCAAAGATGTTTTCACTTCTCTCAAAGGATATTATTTTAAGGGTCAAATAATGCCCAGAGCAGGACTTTACTGTCTCCTCCATTTCTCTGGTGAAAAGCTGATTACTTTTCCTCCTGTTTTTAATTTTCCTGTTTTTGCTGTTTCAACTGCTATGAAAAAATCCCATGTGGCTTTTGCCGCAATGCATGCAGGTGAGCTTTTAAATGTGAATTCCTTGGTAGATAGATGAGGATCAGTTGCTGTATTTAATTATGCAGTCTTCTGTACTGTGTCTTCAACAAGCATTCATTTTATGGATAATAATTATTCTTAGCATGTTCATCTGAGAAAGATTATGGTTTGGTAATTGGTTTTGAATACTATATCCATTTTATTTTAAGCAGCACTCTCTTTAATCCTTTCTATCAATGTTTGAGGATTGAGGCGAGGTGAGTGTGTGGCAGGAGCAAGGGAAGGATTTCTATTTTTCTTTGTTAGGGTGCCGCTGAGCTGACATGGTAGAAGTGCAGGGTGGTTGCTGGTGAGCACAGATGATGGCAAAGAGGCTGCCGCCTCGTTTGTTCTGCACACTGATACACTGAGCATTGAGGCAGCCCAGGTGACACCGTCAGCAGGCAGCTTTTGCAGACCCTCATGCTATTGCTGGCCCTGAAGTTGCACTGAAAGTGGGAGAATCATCCTCCGGTGATGCAGGGCCACATGGTGATACCACTGTTACTCATCTGCAGTGGAAGCATGATGATTTCTTTGTGTGGATTATGTAGGAACCAACAGCCTGGCAGTGTTGGACAGCAGGTGGTCAAATAGCTCCTCAGACTTTTGAAACAGAAGTTATGATTCTTCAGCTAAGTGCCTTTATTTGACGGATCTGAATGTAACCTAGGGAATTGATTGAGTTGTGGTTTTGATTTCCTTTTCTATGCTTATTTGATCCTGCTGGTCACACTACTTATTTTATTTATGCAAATAATCTCAGAAGATGCTTTTTGCAGAGATGAATTAGATATCACCAGGCTCATCTCCTCTTTTCTCTATAGTGGGGAAACTGCAGTGGAGCAGCTGACAATAAGATGTTTTCATGAGTCCAGTGAGTGCTTCCAGCCATTGGTTATAATTCTTATGGGAAAAAAAAAAAAAAGAGTGGATGTTCAAGGCCAGGTGTATGGCTGCTGGCAGAACCATGTATGGAAGTTGTTTCATTGCTCTGCTGTTGAAATAGATCCCCTCACACACAGCACGATGTGGCCCTTTATCATGCATTGTCTCCAATGTGTCTATGTACTTCCAGAGATCTCTCCTGTCAGCTAACCTGCTTATCCTTCCCCTCTCAGCTCAGCCCATCTGCTGAGCTGTGTGGCAGGACAGGTAGCGGAGTGCCCTTCATTCCCTCTGACTCCCTACTCTCAGACCTGTGCAGCATTTATGAAGGAGCTAGACTTGAAGAGCTTGTGTGCTAGGGAAGCATGGCATTCACTGCCAGGTCATTCCCTAGAGCAAAGGGCATTGTGTTTACACAGCATACCTAACAAACACAGCTCCTGAGAGCAACTGAAATCTCTGTGCATAGACTGGCTGCTGAAATCCTTAAGGCAGCAACAAAAAACGATCAGGCATATTAAGATAACTCTTTCATTCTCTGTGGGCAGAAAAGCTGCTTGCAGAGTACCCACACCATTTATTACTTCCCCATGCACTGTGCTCCTGTCTACTACCAGTAACTGGGATATGTTCAGTCCAACGCAGGTGTACCCTCAACTAGTTTGGTCAAACCAGATCATAGAATCATAGAATAGTTAGGGTTGGAAAGGACCTTAAGATCATTTAGTTTCAACCCTCCTGCCATGGGCAAGGACACCTCACACTAAACCATGTCACCCAAAGCTCTGTCCAACCTGGCCTTGAACACTGCCAGAGGTGGAGCATTCACGACTTCCTGGGACAAACCGTTCCAGTGCCTCACCAACCTTACAGTAAAGAACTTCTTCCTTATATCTAACCTGAACTTCCCCTGTTTAAGTTTGAACCCGTTACCCCTTGTCCTATCACTACACTCCCTAATGAAGAGTCCCTCTCCAGCATCCCTATAGGCCCCCTTCAGATACTGGAAGGCTGCTATGAGGTCTCCATGCAGCCTTCTCTTCTCCAGGCTCAACAGCCCCAACTTTCTCAGGCTATCTTCATGCGGGAGGTGCAGAGGAATCCAAGTAATCAGTTTGAGATCCCTGGTTCCATTTGGAGTCTTAAAAGCATGGCAGTTGTCACATGTTATTACAGATGAGTGTTAAGTTTACTTTTGAGTGCCATGATGCATCTTCTTCCTATCAGGGAAAAAAAAAAATGCGTTGTGCAGTGAATCTTGCCATCCCTGAAAGGTTGTTCCTGCAAGGGTTAATAGTCCATTTGCGGAAAAGAATTTATAATCGTACTTGCTTATACAACAGCAGCAACAATAATGCTTGTATGAAAGGAGTGAAAAAGGAGATTAAGAATTCATGTTTTCTGCTCAGGAGAGGTAAGACGGGTACATATTTGAGAACACGGATTTAGCTGCCCGCTGTTAGAAATGAGGACAGAAACCCTATAAGTAGGGACTTGAAATAGTCTCATTACCGTGCAGCTTTTCAAAGTAAGATTTTCAAAGTGTGTTTGCTTTTGTTAGCAGTGTTTCATTGTGGTGTTGATTTGATGTTGGCTTGTTTTGTTTGTTTGCTTGCTTGTTTTGTGTGTGTGTGTGTGGTTTTTTCTCTTCTGCTGGGAAGACCAGTGTGATTTTAAACATTAGTGGCAGAGATCTGATGGAGACTTTGACTTACTTCAAGGCATGCCGTATGCTGGCAGTCTCCATAAAGAGAGAAGTCAAAGGCTTGCATAGACTGAGAGAAGATGGTGCTGTCTGGAGAAGACCAAACTGTGTTGCTGGGATTGGTTGAAAGAGTCTAGAAAGAATAAGAGAACTGTGATGCTGTTTTAGAGCTGCTGGGTCAGAGACATGGCATGTCTCCTGAGTTTTTTCAGGCTGATTTAGTTGCGGTTCTTGAGCATAGCCAAATAGGAGGCTTCTCTTAGATGAATGAAGGAAGAAAGGTGCTGTATGGCTGCCCGCACCAGTTTCCTCTTTGTGACCCTCCATCAGTGCTTTCCAGTGTAACACTGTGTGGTGCACACGCAGTTGAGAGGGTGGCTTGGATCTGCAAGTGATGGCTGGTGAGTGATGAAGGTGAAGGAACATTACTGTTGAGGAAATACTGAGGTGGTCTGACTGGACACTTGGGGCTGCTTTTGGGGAAGCCAGATACCACTGAAAGATTCTTTGTATACTACAGGCTTCCTGATAATAATGGGTAAGTCAAAACATAGTCAAGGCCCCATGTCCAGAAGATGTCATGGCTATTTAGTTACTTAGTTGTCCCATTACTTGCTTCTGGTTTTGGGGAAAACTGTGTTCTACAAAAGATGAAATATTGGAATGCTCTTAGATGTGGTATTACATTGACTGCAAGGATGTGGGCTCAGAGTTACACGGTGATTCAGTCCCAGTTTTTTTTTTTTACATGAGACAGGGAGCCTGAGCATGGTTCCTTCCAGATTTAATGAAAAGATTTTGTATCAGTTCCTGGTAGTTGATCGGGCCTGATTCTTTCCTCCCCAGGAGGGAATTTTCATCCTGGGACCTCTGCCTGCCCCATCCTTGGGACTTGGCAAAAGTTCAGTGGACCTGGGGAGTTATTTCCCACCGAGCACTGCCCTCCATCTATGTATAGAAAAATAAGTATATCCTTCATCCTTATTTTCCTTGTTCTTTGTGGTAGAAACTAACTTTCCAAGACAGATGATGAATTTGAGATGCTGCTAACAGGAGGGGAGGTGGCTTTCCATGCGAGTGTTATCCCCACCAAGTGCTGAACACACGGTGAATGTAGCTGCTAGCATTAGCAAACAATATTCTGGAGAGCTGTGATGGAGGGACATAAGGGTGGGCAAACCAGCATGCTCTGCCTTGTCAAATCAGCACATCATCAGCCTTCAGAGCCAGACAATCTTTCATTTTTATTATAATTGTGGCATGTCTTTAATTTCCTTGGCATAATGCAGTTAATCCGTAATTACAAAATATGCAACTAGCCCTTGGCTTTGCTGTAGTCTCATAATGTGAGAGTGATTCTGTGTTTTTATTAATTTAGCTTTCTACAAGAAAACAGAATTTCTCAACCAGTTAATAGCTGTATTTCAGGAAAGGCCCCATGGTACACGTTGAACAATAACTACTGCTCCTGTGCCACTTGCAGTTTTTAATTGAATTTCTATCCCATGGATATCATGTCAGAGCTATTCATCTGCTCCACTAAGTCTTCTGATATTAAACAAGTTCTTCCAAGTTATAATAGTAGTACAAACACTGCTTGACGGTTGATTTGCATTACATACGCACTGGTCTGGTGGAGGTAATGCAGTGCAGAAAAGCTTAGCTTGCACAGGCACAAAAAAAAGGAATCATATTATTAGGGATAATAATATGATGTTACACTGTACCTTTACGCTTTTTTTCTTGTTGGAATGATAGGATCTGCTCTGCCTGTCCTGCTCAGGGTGAGACACTGGCATTGGAAAGAATATTATACAGCTGTGTCTTGGAATGGTCTTGGAACCAGCAATAGAGACCTACCTGGATCATTGAAAATTTAAAGTGTTTGTTCTCCAAGGAAGTGGCTCCTAACAACCACTATTTGCAGCATAGCAAAAGTCTTTCTTGTTCTATAGTTCACCATGTTTACCTGGCGTTTATGAACAGAAGTCACAATGCTTGTGCAAAGAATGTGGGGGTAGATCATTGCTGGGACATAGCTGGAAACAGGTTGTATCTCCCAGTTATGTGCATGGAGCCAACCACTCCTTTGTTTCTAAGAGAGTGCTCTTGCTTTGAGACTGCGAGTCTTGGAATTGACTGTCCTGACGTGAACTTGGACCAGACTGCTTGTGACTGAGTCTAAATATCTCCAGAATAATAAAACACTGGTGAAAATGCTCTCAGGTTCAGTGTGTGGAATGGAGGGCATCCATTGTTTAGACTTTGCTACCATAACCTTTTCTAAAAGATGAATGAAAACTGTTTTGTGGAAAGACGTGATTTTAGCCTCACTATTCCCATGCCCAGTTCAGAGATTTCTTGTGCCTGACAGTGCCTTTATGATACTGGAGCACTGCAGTCTATGACTAGTAACTCAGACCTGGGATCTTCATACTTAATGGTGTCTCTGAGTGGTAGCATACTATAGACAAGAGCAGGGTAAGGTTACCATCCATATCAGAAAAGTGTCTCCATAGCTAGACAGTTCAGGAGGGAAGGTCTGAATTGTGTTCACTGGCCACCCCTAAGAAAAAGCAGAAGGAATCTCTTCATTCCTAGACTAGAAATGAAACACGATCCTGTAAAGCCCTTGATGGGAGTTTTGTCAGGGATTACAACAAGAAGTGCAAGTGTGCCATGCTGAATATTAATTACACGAAGATGCTAATGTGCAAAATTAAAGGTGATTTCCCAGCATGCTTCTCCCCTCTCCACTATTTTCTATTGATTAATATACTAATTCTATTGGGGAATTAATAATTCAGTCATCTGAGAAATCATGGTGACCCCAAACATCTGGGCTCTGGAGTTGCTACCTCCCAGCTGAAGCTGGGGCAGACTGTTAAACCTGTCTCCCTCTCTGTTCAAGTCTGAAGGATGTGGTTGGTTGCACCAGCAGAGTGCAGAGAAGCACTCAAGCAACTGGCCTGTTCTTGGTTTGATGTGCAAATACACAACAATTGTCAGTGTCTGGCCTTTAACATATTAACAGGAAATGGGAGCACTGTTGCTCATCTGTAGTTTACAGGTGTGAGGGCAGTTTTATTTATGATACTGGAGCATTGCAGTCTATGACTAATAACTCATACCTGGATCATCATACTTAATGGTGTCTCTGAGTGGTAGCATACAATAGACAAGAGCAGGGTAAGGTTACCATCTAAATCAGGAAAGGGTCTCCATAGCCAGACAATTCAGAAGAGAAGGTCTGAACTGTGTTCGCTGGCCACCGTTGTGCAAATATACAACAGTTGTCAGTGTATGGCCTTTACCATATTAACAAGATATGGGAGAACTGTTGCTCATCTGTAGCTTACAGGTATGAGAGCAGGTCGGTGCAGGTTGCAGGTAGTGCCAAGGCCCTCAAGCTGCCAGTATTTGAAGAGCAGTTGATCTAAGTTCTCCAGCCACAGTTTCAACTAGGATCCATTCAGTTTCTTTAAAAGCATCTTGAAGTATAAATTCTCTTAATAGTGCCTATATTGTGATGACAAGGTCTTAGCTTCGCAGTAACTTTGCAGTGATATAGAGACCAAAGGGCATCTTGGTGCTGCTGATTTTAAAGTTTCTGGAATCTGCTTGGAGCATGAAGCAGCAGCTGCCTGAGGATATCCTTGGTCTCCAGGGAAGGCCATCAAAGGTGAAAGGCTTGCCATAAGGATAGAGTTTGCTATATTTACATTCGACTTTCTGAATCTACCACTATTCTGGGAGGCTCAAAGGACAACCTTAGGTTTAGTACTCCCTGTCTGGATGCAACCTGCTTTTAGTTTCTACTGCTGTATGAGCTAGTCAGGCAGCATTTAAAAGCATGTAGAAAAATCCCATTTAGAGCCTGTCTAGAAACCAAGATCTGAAAAACTCTGCCTCTTTATCTTCCTTGTAAGGTTGCAACTCTGATATTAGCTTGTGACAGCAATTATTGATGGTGTCATTAAGGCTGAGATCCCATTCCCAGCAATGCATTTAATATCTTTCCCCCTTTTTTTGCTGCGGGGACACTGATAAGTGTTGGCAAAATGAGATTTCTTTTTTTAAAAAAGGAAAATGGGGGTTAAAGCAGCCCATGTTTATCATTTGCCTTCATCCATGAGGAAAGGAAATTAAGTCATGAAAATATTTTGTATACTAGAGTTATTAAAGTGTAATTTCTGCTAAATAATGACTCGTAGGAGAACCTCATTATTTATTTTCTCAATTTTCAGTACCAGTTATATAGTAAAATATAAACAAGTAACCCCTTCTGATAGTACACCCAATATGCATTTACTGATGGCTTGAGAAGACAGCTGCTATTTCACCATGGTACACTGATTATTACAAACACATTGTTTTAAAGCCTAGCAGCTGTTTCATAGATGCATACGTACATGATGTAACATCTCTTTCTTCATTCCCTCTTTTAATAATCATAGCACTTAAGTCTCAATATTAACTTTATTGATCCATGACTAACATGGAAGTATTCCCTTACATCTGAGTTAAGCACAAATAAATATGTATGTCTAAAATGGAGCCTGGTGGAAGCTTGGTTAAAGCTTGGTTGTGTTCCTTTAGCAGGAGATCTTCTCACCTGTTTATGTTTTCAACTGGCTAAATGATGCATGTCTGCTCAGGACCCACAGTCCTATGGGTGATAGGGCTGTGTGGAGTGAATGTTCTGAGAAACTCAGTGTTCTGTATTGAGGCTTCCAGTTTTGGATTTGATAAGCACCTTATTTTGGACATATACTAGCTGAGGGTCTAACATTAAAACACAAGCAACCAAGTAGCATGCCCAAAGCAGTGGTGCTAATCTAGGAGGTTTCCTGTTCAGATGCTTCCAGGGACCTTCTGAAAGGACAGAGATGGGGGAAGCAAGTTCATCTGCTCTGAGCTACTGGCTGCTCATCACTGCCCTTATTCTTTGCAGTAAGCTTCAGAGATGCACCACTTTACCTATGTGTTCTGATGTAATGACTAAATGCTTTTGCTAGAAATCATGGCACTGTGTGAACCTTCCTCTTTTATACCCTAGTTCATTTCCTCCTCTGTCCTCAGAGTAGAACTTGTGGAGATGTACACAGAGAAGTCTGCAGAACTGCCCCTGCACAGAGTGGTTGATGAGATACTTCTTGAACAAGCAGGGATTGTTTTCAGAGTGCTACTACTCAGCCTGCAGGAAGATTTATTCCCAGAATGTTTAAGCTGATGTTAAAATAAACCACGTGCCTTCTGGGAAAGTATCTAAAAAGGATAAGAAAACAGACAATGATGATCTGCCATTATTTCCTAATTAATCACAGGCTATTGCAATCTACCTGCTAAAAGACGGGCAACCCTTTATGCTGACATTATCACTGGGGGTATTAATGGTGCCCTCCAGGAAGGTATCCTGCTTCATTTTCTCACTGGCTTTTGAAGCATCAAGTTGACTAGAGTGGAGAAAAAAAAAGCCATTTCTCTCCTGGTTTAGTAATATCACTGAAAGAACTTAAGCACCACTGCTTTAGAACTGTCCAGGGGCTGTGAGTGAACCATGCTGGGTTTACTTGAAGGTACACTGTACAGTTTAATGAGTTCTGCTCCAATATATTTTTGAATCATGGATTAATGAACAGTGCTGTCAGGAGCATAAGTAGCAGTTGGATCATCAACAAACAGATATCCTGAGTGGGACTGGAACCCAAGTTCAAGCAAAGAGCATGGCTAAAGGCTCAAACCATACCGAGTCATAGATGTGAATGCTAGGATAGACAATTGTGTTGATGGATTCTGAGCTCTGACATAGCATAGGGCATGAGACCTCACACAGTAAGTCCAATTCATCTGTCCTGGTTAAGAAAGTGTGGGTCTTATTTTACAGTTTGAAATATCTACATCAGTGAGCACCTCTGTGGGAGATGGTGTGCTCTAAACTAGGTGGTTTGAACAACAGCAAAATACATCATCATGTGTAACTGGCAGAAAGATCACAACCACGTAGGAGGTCTGTGGCAAAGTAGGAACCTTGCAGGTGTCCCAAGATACCTTCCAGTGCCTTTAGTAAAAAAAATTTATTTCTTCAGTGGACCTCACAGTCTGCGTCTTCGGTGTTTGTGTTTGATCCTTTTCATAAGTAGTTAACATTTATTATTATTATTATTAAATCCAAAAGCATAAAGAAAACTCATAGTGTGTCTAGAAAAAAAATACTTTATCATCTTGGATCACAGATATCATTCCCCTTCTATTTGCTTTGATAACATGGAGGGTGCTTAAGCTCTTCATAAACTCTGTTTACGTAAAAGTCATGACTTTAACATAAATAAGGACCATATTTCCAGTACACTATGGAGGAGCAAAGGCATAAGGAATATTAATCCTTTTATTTCAGGGCCTAGACAGAAATATTTCTCATTGAATACCTGGAGGAGATATTATTCTGCAGTGTAGTACTGGAGCTACAGTCTGAAGAAGTTTCAGTTAGCTCTGAGTGCTTCTTGTGACAACCTGTCAAGCTACAGATATGACTGATCTCTTCCAGTGCTTCCTTTTCTATCCCTGCTTCTCCGCATAAGATATCCTCCCCCATGAGTGTGAAGTGGATGTGTGTTTCCTTGTGCTACATTTACTATTCCTTCATTAAAATGGCAATCACCTAGCTAGCTCCTGGGGGACTTGCTGAAGCTGATTGACTTTTCAAGCTGTTCCCACTTTATTGATCTGTCTGAAAAAAAAATCCAACAGGTTTATTCTCACAAGACAAAGTGTTTCACATTAGATGAGCTTCTGAGTGCTGAGTGCGAAAGATGACAGGAAAAGAAGGCTTATCCAGAGTAAAATTAAGCTTGAAACAACTATGGTACGAAAGGCACTAGACACTAGACAGTGAGTTCTTAGGGCATAATTGTGCAGGAGTGATTAGTTGTGTACTTTCTGAGTTGCCCACAACTCACACGCAGTTGGTGGGGAAGAGGGGGACCCCCATGTTGAGCATCTGCCATATGGATCCCAATTATTTATTAACCTTGACAATAAACAGCAATCTTGCCTCTTTGGAAAGTCTGTATTACAGTTGCAGGCTTAGGCCTCAGTGTCTGGTTTTTGAACACATGCTACCTAGAATCAAGGCTGTGAACTCTCATGGAAGTGTAATTCAAACATTCAAACAGTGCTAGCATGGAATATCTACACACAGGGTAGTGCTGAATTTAAGCGTATTATGAAAGGTGTAATCCAGCAACTGCTCTGATTTGCCCACGATAAGAAACGGGATGACAGGTGACTGATTTCTTCCATTTACACTTATATTTCCATTCTTAGAATTCTCCACCAAAATTCTATGCTCTAAAGAACTAGGACAGTAATGGCATGACCTCATTGTCTGAATGAGAAGAGTCATTTGTGACTGTTCAGCACATGCTTAGCTTATTGCCCAGGAACTCAGCTGTATAGTGAGGCCACCCTGCAAAACCAAGTGGTGGAACCTATATACAGGCATTGTGAGCTGTGTAATCCAGTCTGAGAGCTCCTTCTGTCTTGTGAATTATGATGTCTACGTTATGTGATGCACAGAACCTTTAGTGTATGGTTCAGAAAGCTGGGGCAGGAGTTGCAGGCCCTGTCATAGGTATTTCATTACTAAATAGAATCGTTAAGCCTCAAAGGAATCGGATATGGGCTGATTTTACATTTTGTTTTATTTATTTATTTACTTACTGTATCAAAAGAGCTTTAGCTGGAGTCTGTCCTGATGGGAAAATGTGATTGCAAAAAACCTGTTCAGAACAATTAGCCTGAGACTTATTCATGTTCTTTTATGTCTCCAAATTCTCTTTGCTCCTTAAGAAAAACCTAGCTTCTATTGTTGTTTTGTCTGATCTGTGCAGGTTTGAACGTCTGAAATTTCTTTGAAAACCAGAATTCTCACAAATGCAAAATTGTGAAATGCTTGCAAAATGCAAGCATTCTCTTGTAAATGTTATTAGTCTGTATGTTTACAGACGTACATAGGAATAGTGTGTCCAGACCTTTATTGTGTAAATTTGTGTAGATCTGCCAATATTGTTCATTCACTTCAATATAATAGGGCCATGATCACTTAAATTAATTGGGGATTTACTGCTGTCTTTCTAGATGTAGAAAAGTAGCATGTGAGAGCTCTCAGTCATGTTGTAACTGGAGGTAAAGAAGCATTCCTACGTCTAGAATGGACTTCCATTATCAGTCCTGTCAGCTGCTGTTAGTGGCTGCATCTCATGGGCTGTTTATTTCTTGTAAGAAACAGTAAGAGCGAATCTTTTGCCAGGAAGCCAAGGTAACTAAATGGGAATCTGGAGTGTTGATAAGCCTTGCCTGAGGTTAGGCAGGATTTCTTGGTATTTAGGTTCAGGTTGTGTGGGTGTGCTGCTGGGGGCAGTAGCCTTTGTGGGCCACAAGTAGGGGAGTTGCAAGTAGACATAAAGCCTGTGGGAGAGGGGTCAGCTAAGGTAGGGAATAGATTGTGTTGCAGGCTGACTGTAAAAGTTAGTTTGTGAATTGTCTGCAGTTTTTAATATCTGTGTCTAAGGAACTAGGCTGAACTACCTCCATCACTGCCCTGTTTTATAAACTACATCAGTCCTGAAAAAATTTGCCTATAATTTGAAAAAGTTTACATGCCTTGTTTTTCACTGGAGATGACTCAGATTCATCAAATGTCCTCATACTACTGCCTAACGCTGAATCCAGAACAGGCAGACAGCATCAAAGGTAAGTTTCTGGTAAACCCTGGCCTCAGCTACCATCCCAGAGGAGGGCACTGATGTTTGGTATCCCCACATGGAAAGTTGAGGTTTGAGACATCTTCCCTCTCTCAGAACAGTGAGGTGACCTACTGGGCTGTTTGTGTTGCCCACTGTGTACTTACTCTAGGAGTGGCTGGAAGGACATCTTTGTTATCCACATCTCACACAGAAATGCAGAGTTTAGTAATGGGGATGCTCCATAGTCTTCCCTCAAAGTTTTGTTCGATACACATTTAAGGGGAGTTCCAGCTTAAATGCACCCAATAGCGTGGATGTTAAATTGAAGCTCTACAATTGCTTCAGAAAATCCTACATTTAAAGCACTTTCTTTTTGTTACAAAATAATGAAAATTAAAATTATTAGCTACTTAAGAGAATTGTTAGAAATGCATTTTTAGCTATAGAAATAAAGAAAAAAAAGGACCCGGGAAGGGCTTTGTTTCCAATTAATAATCCAATTATTATCTGATTAATTAATGATGCTTTGTCATCAAAGCTGCCTTTTATCTTTGAGGCTATTAAAGAATCCTCTAGACCAAATTTCTTGAATATATCTTGATAAGGCCATCTTTGCTGAGTCAGTCAAGTGCTTGGAATCAAATAAGTATGCTGCTTTATCTGGGATGCGTAAAACACCTCTTTGGAAAATTAGAATACATCAAAATCAAGAACACGATAAATATGTCAAATCTTTCAGACAGTGCAAATGAGAAGTAAGTAATGATGAGGTGTAATTCTTCAGAGCTGTACAGAATTAATGCTTTTACATATGTTTCGAAGTAGTGAAATGACCAGAGCAGAAAAGGGAGAGGTCTTTGTGAAGCCAGACTCTCTTAGCTGCTGTTTCATGGCAACTGAACTGTGTTTTGGGTTGTTCCAGGAGGGATGAAGTGTCTTAGTCTTAGGCCAGAAGCAATAAGATGATAATTCAGATTCTGGTGTCCTTACTGAAGCTGCTGATGTGAACATTACATGATGCCTGTATAGTTTACGTATTTTGTCATGATAAAGGTTGCCAGCGGGTCATCAGTGGTGTAATGCAGCAAACATGCAGTGAAGGGAATTGCTTCTATGGAGAAGCCATTTCACATTTCCTCTAGTCTTTGTTTATATTCATGATTCTGCCAGCAACTGCTGGGAAATCCATATAACATTTCTCTTATCTCTGCTCTTTGTAATGCTATAGTGTGTGTAGGGCACAATGGAGTCCTGATATCATTTGGCAGTTACTTCTAGCAGTAATTCTCCTACATATCCCGAAGAATAACAACATTTAAAACACAGAGCACTGGTACATTACAACAAATGATGAACTCAGCTAGGATGACTGAGGTCCTTCCCTTCATTTGTCCTGCCAGCTCAGTGCATGAACTTTTCTAATCCATTTAGTGCAACATACACCTCAGACCCTTAGCGGTTAAGTGTGTGAGTTAGTTGCTGTGGTGTCCCTTTACACTGAAGGGATGAAGACACCTTAAGAAAGAAGTACATCCTCTCCTGTTTTAGGGTGAATAAGTTATCCTCTGAAGCTAGCAGTCTCTGTCTATACTAGAGAGAAAGTGTGGACAGCTTTGGGAGCTACAGCTAACTACCTGCTTTGTAGGCAGCTGAATTTAAATGAGATAAATGACCATGTTATGAAGAAGAAGGAGTCTTACAGCAGGAAGTAGAGTAATTTTAGTATCACAGTAGGAGGCACCAATATTTGTTGCTTTTGTGTCTCCTTATACTGGGCTATTCTACAACAGAGCATAAAACAATGCTTAGAAACCACTACACCTGCAGCCTGCGTGCTTTGATCATGATCCCAGGCCCTCAGAAAAGCAGAGTGTACTTTGCCATAGGCTTTTTAATTCTTGCCTGCAATAAAGTGCTAGGGTCCATCAGTTTGGTTTGTGTTCATCTCTACCTGACAGGAAAGGTAATCTGCCCCTAGAAGTCATAGGGCAGTGAACCTCAGACTCTGGTGCTCAAGGTGGTTCTTTGGTTTGATAGGGCATCTCATGCTTTTGCTTTGCCGAACACCCCTCACTTCCTCTGCCATTTTTTTCCTGCAAGAAAACCCATTTCCTGCAAACAGCCCACCCCACTTTGTCTCAAAAGAGCCTTTTACTGCTCAGGATCATTCTATAGATTACTTTAGATCTGAAACTGCTTCTGCCATTTCCACAGAAATTGTGTATCTGGAGGTAAGGAAAAGCCTGGGTACAGGAGAGAGGAGATTGGGAAGTACAGTCCGTTTGTGATGGTGGTGTATTTAGGCACCCAATGGCACATTGTTCAAATAGTCAGTGATTGCTGGAGATATCCAAAGCTCCACTGTGTTCTTACAGGACAAGTACAACAAGAGTTATGCAAACATATGGCTTTCAAGTTAATTCCCACAATCCCTGTAGGCTGAATATGCAAAACCAGACTGCTCATGCTCCCCTGAGTAGTGATCTCTGCTAAGGAATGACAGATGTGAACAGTTCCCCTGCCTTGTGGGATGGTGATCAAATGAAATGCTGATGAGAAATAAGTCACTAGAAACATGGCAGATACTCACCTTTCCTGTGCTTTATTGTCCCTAAATCTAGAGGTGGAATATTCTGTATCCTTTTGTCTAACCTCTGAGACATTCAGAGTCCTCCAAAGGCTTGTCTTGAAAAACAAATTGAAGATACCTTTCCTGTCAAAAATAAAGAAGAGGAGAATGTGCAAGAAAAAAAGAAAAAGAGGAAGCCAGTGTTCTTAGTTAGCTCTTATCTCCTTTATTTTGAACTGCAAATCATGATGACTAATGCATCATGCCTGCTCATTTTGCCTTGCCAGTCTCTACTGTACATTATAAATTGAAATTTATCAACAAAGGTCATATTCAAGTCTTCTGGATGTTTGGTGATGGAAATTGTCATTAATCAGAAAATAAATGGGGTGGAGGAAGGGTGCTGGTATCAGAATAGCAATTGGGGGGTGTATTAGGCTGTTTGGATAGCATACAAGCTAAAAGAAAAAAATATCTTTTCAAGAGAAATTGCTAAAACTATGGTCTGCTTGAACTTCTGTTTCTCCAATGGGAATCTCTGTGTTCAGATACTTTTGAAGTTTGTAGAACTGAAAGTCCCCTAGAACTGGTGAGCTATGGTTCCAGAAGTACTGAGAATGTAAGCCCTTGTGTTATGATGACAGAAAGTGGTTTTATTTAGGTTGTTTTAAATACTCTGAGGTTTTGCTGATGTACTTTAGATAGTTGGTTGGGTTTTTTTTCAAGAAAGATCTTCTTATTAAAGATTGGTCCCTGAGGCATCCACCACAAAAGATATAATTGGATTAGAAAGAATATTCATAGAGTGATCAGACACATGGATAGGTTGTACAAGAATTGGCTAAATTAACAGGGACTCTTTAGACTAGAAGAAAGATCTGCGGGGAATATGTCAGCAATCAGTGAAATCACAAATGGCAGCACAGGGCTCCATGGTTTTGTTTTTAAGTGGTAGCAGTGGGCTCTGAATTATGTTATCAAGTTAAAATAAAACCAAAACACAGTTGTAGTGTTTATTATCATGTGATAATGAAGTTGCCAAAAGCTTCCCTGTGGGGCTAGACAGATTTATGGAACTAAAAGCCCACTGATGGCTCTTGCACACAAAGGCATCATCTTCAATTTAGGAAGACCATGACATTGCTTTAGGGTGGGAAACTGCAGCAGGCAGCAGTACCATATGCTTGCTCAGTTTCTGTTCACTCCCCAGACTTTCATTATTGTCTTTAGTTTTCTTTAGTGGTATGGGGGAAAAGGGAAATTGTTGTTTCTGTTTGAAATTGTAATATATTCTGGCTTTGTATTTGTTGCAGTTATTCTAAAGTCATGGTTGGGTAAAAACAAGTTCTCAGCACAGCAAATACTGTGCTCTGTTAAGTGAAAGATTCACAGAGTGCAGACGCTTGGTTAGTAAGTAGGTATGGCTCCACGGGGCCTCCTTGGATACCTTAGTTGTAAAATGTCCACATCCAGACTTGTGTCAGCTCCAGAAAGGGAAGGACTAAGGACTTTGTTAGTTCTGTTGTAGCCATTTTTGATGGTGCAAGGTAACAATGCTCATGTGCGGTTAGAAGGTCCTTTGGGATGAGTTAGTTAAACTGTCTTGGCTTTTAATTTTCTGTGTCGTTTGTTTCTTTGGGATTTCTTGTTTGTGTTTGGCTTTTGTTTTTCTCTTAGTATGTCAGAAAAAGTGACCCTGTGTGTGGATCAGCCAGATAGACTTGCACTGGTAAGAGTGGATCTTTCTGGGCACTGCCTCATTTTAAGTGAAATTTAGGCTACATTATTGCAGCCTGGGAGCTGAACCAGGGTTCCTTTGGTTGCCTTGAAGTTGGTAATGAAATAGTCCTAGAGGGACAGGGGAAAGCCCAGGATGCTGGTAGACTTGCACCCATTCCCTACGTTGCCCGTGGCAGCAGCACCCTGCCTTTCCAGTGCTTCAGCTGGGGCTGGGTTAGCTGCAGGGCCAACTCTATAGCTATCACAGGCATTTGACTGCCCAAGGCAGGTTCTGGCTTTGTCTGGGCTCATAAGCAGCACTCAGATGGGAAGCATGCTTCTCTGTTGTATCTAAATGCGAAAGATACTCCATTCCACTGAGGAGTGGTGGGTGTTCACCCAGCAACAGCCATAATCATCAAAAGCCAGGAGCTAGTCTAAAATGTTCAACAAGGGAGAAAAAGAATAATCTCAAAGAGTTCAGAGACTGATACCCTTTGGCAGAGGAGCAGCCCTTTGCCCTGCCTGTAGGTGAGTGGGACCAGCTTCCCAAGTTTTGCAGTAATTATTGTGTGGCTGGCCTGGTTCCTTGTTTAGGACTCTGCTCCGGTAAGAATCCATTTAGCCATTTGGTGCAAAGCAGTGTGGTAGGGTTAGTGCTGAGCCAGCTCTTGCCTGAGTCCTGAACCACTTATGGTCGTCAAGGTTGCTGGCCAAAGGAGTGCTCAAAATGGACTCTGACTGAGAAAGGGTCTCTCCTCAGTGTGTCACAGCTTTAGAAAAGCTTTTATCTCAGGGACGGTAATTTGAGGGGCAAGAAAGGGAAGGAAGACTTGGAAATAAATTGTTTCACAAGCTATGGAAGTTTGGCAGCCTGACTTCTTGTGTTGTGTAGTTGGCTTCTTTGTAGTGTCTTAATCTGTAAGCTGTGTTTGAATGTTTTCCTGCAGCTGGATGTTCAGAGATGTGTGCCTGCTCTCATGTCTCGTGGGGTCTGGTTTCATGCTGCAGTTGTTCTCTGAGCAGTAGTAAGTTTGCTCTCCTTTTGCTGGCTGATGGTTTTCATGACACTTGTAGAAACTTTGTTCCTCTTGGATTTCTGTTTTCTGTCATACTGGGGGAAAATTGGCCAATGGGTAAAACCAAGAAGTTGTCTGGGGGGCCATGGAGAGACAGGCACACTGCAGGCAAGCAGTTTGCAGGCACATGAGAAGCAAATGTTAACCTGGGCTGTGTGTGGTCCTGGCACTCCCTGAAGTGCACAGGGAGTTGGAATATTCTACTGCTCATTGAAGTGGAGTTGTGCCCCTATGCAGTTCTCACATGGGGCTGCAGGTGTGTGTGTGCAGTGGGACTCTGATCTGGAGATGAATGCATAAGCTTTAGTATCTTAGGAAGAAGACTGAAAATCTAAAATCAGAACCATACCTGCTCCTTCTCCGCACACAGGTGAAGAAACTCACAGGCTCAGAGGAGAAACCCCCTGACAGGAGAGTCTGTGGCACATGTACACTCCAGGAGGTTGACTTGTCCCTACCAGCCATCCACTGCCAGCATGTGCAGTTCTTTTTCTCCTGAAAGACTGATACATATTTTATAACCTATCTCCATTGCTGAGTAGCTGAGACTGCAAACAAACAAAAACTCCTTTCTCTGCTTGACAGAGCCCTGCAATGGAAACCATCTGAGAGAAGGACTCCTCTAAAAGTTACTGATATGGCATTCTTCTGTCTCTCTGCACCTCTACTTCATATCTCTGTGATCAGCAAATCTTACCACAGTATCAAAGTCTGCTGGCTCAGGCCAGTTTATGAGATTCAGAAAAGCTCAGGTTCAGACCTATTGGAACAAGCTGGATTTTGTTAGCTCTTGGTGCACTGAGTCATGACCAGGTTTGGTAGAGAGAAGCTTCTCTGCTTCGGTGTGCCCCTTAAGGTCTTGCTTGCCAGACTGTGGGACAGTGCTTGTAGCAATGGTTAAACCACATCTTGGCCTGTCACAGGAAGGCAGTGGAATCAAGCAGGTGATTTTCGTTCCCAAACCGTCATAATAGAATACAATTATAGGAGAATTTACAGTCTCCCAATAAAATAACTTCATTATTAACTTTACTTTTATAAAGAGAATATATAGAATTTTGTGCCACAGGCTGTTCTGGGAAAGCTCACATTTATTTGGCTGTATGAATATGACTCTTGTGTTGCACTGGATCAAGTCTTTCTTCATGTTAACCAGTGCCAGCAAAGAGATTCTTCCTCATGTCAGGTAGGAACTGCTGGTTACAAAAAAACAAAAAATGTCACTGGAGAAGACAAAGTTCCATTCAAGACTGGACTATTCCATGAGTTTTATTGCTTTTCACTGTGTAGCCTTTCTTGTGGTTTTGCCAGCGGGTTGGTTTGCAGGATGGAAGGCAGGATAGAGGGCACGAGATGCTGTAAGGTCAGTGTATAAGGACATGTGGGACAAATGCCCACATACATGGACTGAGCTTCTTCAGGCATTGTATATAGCCAGAGTCCATTCCACATTGTAACAGTTTCTGTGCTACGAGCAGTGTAATGAGGTGCAACAATTTCTTTTGTGAAAGCACTGTTAATAACACTTCCAGTTATGCATACAAGTGTGCATCTGGTTAGAAGAAATCTGCAAATATCGATTTGAAGCTGGAGGCAGTAAAAGATGATGATGAGACTTAAGTGATGGCTTCAATGGAGCAACATAGAGGAGAACCAGCTAGGCAGGAGCAGTTGGCCATAAAAGGCCTAACCAAAGTTAAAGCAAGCATTTGGGGTGTGACTTTTTGAAAAGGGCTTTTGAATCACTGAGTCTTTTGTCATTTTGATATAACTACAACCTTTCTTCCCCTCCAGTCCTTTAATGATGTGTTTTAAAGAGGATCCTATTTTGACCAGATGAGTGGGAGAAAACACAGCACCAGGATTTGCTTGTAGGGTCAAGCAACTGTAAGGATATGTGGGCTAGTTAATATGCACTTAGAAGTCTTTGACTGCAAAGATAAGTGTTTAGTAAAGGAGAAGGATTCAAGTTAAGATGAAAAACTGAGCCAGAACTGTTCTGCTCCACCTTTGGGTCGCATGTCTTCAAATGTTCAGGCTTGGGTTGCTAAAATTAGGCAGCCATATTTATATATCTCTCTCTATATATAGATATATAAATTTTTTTTAGTAAATACTTGTTTTCAAATTAGGGAGGTTAATGGTAGGAGCTTAGTGGGTTTGAGTATTGAGCCATACACTAGATGGTTATAGAAGCTGAAATAGCTAATTGTAGATGCCTGCTTGTGGAAAAAAATGAATGGTTACCTATGCAAGCTTTCAGTTTCTTCATCTCTAGAATAGAGATAATATTACCCAGTATGGCCCTTGGGACTTTGTTAGTCTGAATGGATTAACACGAGACAAAAGCTTCAGATTCTTTGGATGGGAAAGTGCTGTGGAAATAGAGTATATTATTGTGATATCCTTTGAGACATTTCTGTGAAGCCAGTGGTGACTGTCATGATAATAAAGACAGCTTTAGAGAAGCTAACGAAATAATGATCCTACTTCCTTTCTAGCTATTTTTTGAAAGGGCAAATGCAATGAGTGATAATGGTTTAATGAGAAAGAGTCATTAGGGCATCCTGCCTGCATCTTTAGAAGTGCAAAGCATTTTGGGAGATCTGAAAATGGCTCAGAGAACAAAACCAAAGTAGCTCTGTCAGAATATTAAACTGTTATTTGTATTCTCTTTGAATGCTGATTGGAACCAGTGATCTCTTTTCCTGGCTGGTGGTTGGTACATGTGTAGTCACGAATGTGCTTGTTTGGAGCTTTAGTGCTGTTGGAAGGCTGAGATCAAGGAACTACCTCAGTGCCTGCCCCTTGTGTTTTACCCTCTGCTGAGTGCTTAGTGTGACTTGACTATTCCTCACCTGTTAATTTGCATGTAGAGGGGGCCTCATGTAGTGGAATTAATTGGCCTGGATTATTCAGTTTATTAATTGAGCTGCTTCATGTTCAAGCTTGAATGGAGGGGAGAGCTGCTAGGTTTTTTGTATGAAATTGATACCTAAAGATAACAGAGATTCAGATTCTTCAGATGGGAAAGTGCTATGGAAATGTGGTATGTTATTGTAATATTGTATATTGTACTATAATTGGCCTCTTCAGGAACCTGCTTAGTAAGGTTCCATGGGAAACAGCCCTAGAGGGCAGGGAGGCCCAAGACTGTTGGTTGATATTCAAGTATCACCTGCTGCATGCTCAGGAGTGTTGTGTCCCAAATAGAAGGAAGTGCAGCAGGAGGGCCAGGAGACCTCCTTGGATGGATAAGGAGGGCAGGGACCACGAATTTTCATCTTAGTAAAGTCATAGGTAGTTCCAGGTAGGCTTAGTGTAAGCGGCTTTCCTTGTCCACCCAATAAGGATTGTGTTTATTCTGTCCATATGATGGAAGGTGTGTGGGGTCAGGAGCCAGGCTCTCCCCACTGTTTGCATGTGGTGGGTGGGTGGGTGGCTTTTAATGCAGGTTCTGTCATCCCTCCTAAAGCAAGCAGGTGCTAACCACTCTTCACGTGTGGGATCCTGTACTAGGTAGCTGTTGATATGTTCTGGTAAGAAAAACCTTGTTTGTTAGGAAAAACAGAGTACGAAAACAGCAGAAAAACAAGCAGGGCAAAGTGAGGTTTCAAACATGCCCACAAATGAGGAGGAAGAAGGTACAAGAAAACCCTCTGTGACGAAGCAGCCCTTTTCCCCAGTCACGAATGGGTAATGCCACCCCCAGATCATCTGCTCCTCCGGGTGGGATTTGCTAGTGTAAGGGCCTGAATCTGTCTTGGTAACTCAGAAAAATTAAACGCCTGGCGCAAAGTAGGATGGGGGTGACTGAGGACTCTAGATGCCAGTTTAGGCACATTTTTATCTAGACACGAGTTCAGCTGTTACAATTCTGAGCCACATTTGGATCCCCATCTCCAAGTCAAAAATCAGCCTACTTAAACTGTTGTTAGTGGATTTCGATTCTTCTGTTGGATTTGTCTGAAAAAAGAATGTGTACTCTGAAAAAAGAATGTGTACTATGGGTATTGCCGAGATCAGAGTCCTCTTGTGTAGATACCATTGGCAGTCCCACACTGGCACGTAAGAGCTGAGACTGCCCCTTCACGGGTGCACCACAGCTTCCCAGGTAAGATCAACTGGTGCAGAGAAAGACCCTTCCCCAAAGGACTCAAGTTCTCTTTTCTGTGGGCCACTGAATGAAACACAAAGCTTGAGTTTCAAGGGTAGTAATGCTAAGCTGTAACTGTGAGAACCTGTTCACATGGTCATTTCCTTTCCCTGAGCTTTAATAACAACATAAACTCTTTCTGTTTACTCTTTTCTCCAGGTCAACAGACTATGGCACTACCTATGAAAAGCTAAATGACAAAGTAGGCCTGAAGACTGTCTTGAGCTACCTTTATGTCAGCCCCACTAACAAGAGGAAGGTAAGAGAGAGCCATCGAGCTGGTAGCTATAGAAACAATATTACAGCATTCTGTTCATTCTAAAAGGAATTATGGTCCTAAAGAGAAATCTGTTGGTAATTCACAAGAGCTTGAATTTGCTAATTTGCACTACTGCAATTCCATGGAATCCAGTAGAACTATGCCTATTTTACTTGTGATGGGGATACAGCACTTAATCTTCTGCTGAATCTGTTAAGAGAAATGAAAGGGTTGCTTTTATTTGCTTCTGGCTGTTATAACTTTAAAGAAACTGAACTCACACAAATATTTCTGGGGCTCTTGCTTATACTTGCTTTGGCTAATACACCTCTCCCTGCCTTCTCTGTCTCATTATTTGAAATACTGTGTAAAAGGTATTTGTTTCTGCATTTGACTCTTTTCCCCTTTATGCTTTTCCTAGCTAGAAGTTGGAGGTAAAGATGTAAATGACATTTTCATTGGTTGCATCATATAAGGGGGCTGAAAGCAGTATATGCTTGGGAGAGTGGGTGGGAGACCTACAATTTGATTTGAATGCGTAGGAGAGAAGATGAGGTCATAGCTTTCAAGCCCCTTGCTCATGCTTCCCACATGATGCAATTAAGGCTGCAGCTGGCTCGCAGAACACAGCCTAGGAGTTACTATTCGTGCCTTTTTGGTTTAAAATTATTGCTTATGTTGATTCAGGGGAGGTAGTGGGACAGAGATGCTTTCAGCTACCCACACAAATCAATGTGGGAGGGTTGCAGCACATGCCTAATTGCTGGCAGTGGAGTTGTGTTTGGATGGGAGGCAGCCCATTTGCCTTGATCACTTCCAAACTGCCCATCTCCTGTCTCTATCCATAGGTTTCTGAACTAGTATTTTGCTACTTGTACTGTTCTTATTACTAGTATTGTTTTTTCCATCACTGGTCAGCCTACAGAAGTTTGGGCAACCTTAAGGCAGCTATAGCTCTCATTATTATCGGCAACAATATGTGTGTGTTTGAATGCATACAGGAGAGGAAGAATGCAGTAAGGGCTGGCTTATATGTTTTCTGGTGCAGGAGCTGAATTATTGTGACAACTAACTTCTTTTTTTCCTGAGCAAAATGGAACAAAGATCCACAATGAGCACTCCTGGCCTTGCACCCCTCCCATATCCAATACTGTAGGCACTGAAGAGTTAATTCTTCTTCATTCTGTTTCCAAAGCAACTCTGCCCACCCAAAATCAGAGGCAATATGCTCAGTTACAAATCCTACCTCACTGGTGTAAAGTCTCCCTCACAAATCAGAGTACTAGCCCATATCATTATTTTCTAGCAATTTCTCAAGCTATCAAGCTTACAGATTAGCAGTCTTTTCTCTCTTTATTTCTATTAATAACACCTACATTCTATTATATAGTGGCATGCAGACCTGTCTTTACCTGCTGCTTTCTTATTTCAGATGACAATTTTAATCTTTTTTCTGTTCTTATGTCTTAAAGAAATTTAGAAAAAAAGATATAGAAAACCAGCATGAGTGCTGGCTGCTGTGGGAACAACTTATTTCCCTTCTTTCTGTCTCTCTTAAATATATGGAGACTGATATTGTGTGTGGTTGTAAACAGCTGGTTTGTCTGAGCCTAGAGCTGACTCTCCTGTCTTGACCATCGAAGTAATTCCAAACAACAATGCAGCATTTGAAAAATGCCCAAAGAAGGTGTCACTGGGTTGGAGAATGGGGGATTTGTGAAATTGAATTTCAGGTTTACTGTCCATGTGCCCCTACAGATCCACGAGGTTGTGCGCTGCAAAAAATGCACTTGTGCTGTAACTTTCTCCCAAGTCTGTCTGGGTGAATATTGTTAAAGTGGCCTGCAGAGTAAGCAGCTTGGTTTTGCTGAGCTCCTGAGGGCAACCACCGATAATGAGTCACAAAGCAGCAGGTGAATCCGCAGAGACCTTATAGCAGCCTCACAGTACCTAGAAAGGGCTTACAAGAAATCTGGAGAGGGCTTTTTACAGGGGCATATAGTGATAGGACAAGGGGAAATGGCTTTAAACTGACAAGAGGGTAGATTTAGGTTAGACATTAAGAAAAAATTCTTTCCTGTGATGATGGTGAGACACTGACAGAGGTTTCCCAGAGAAGCCATGGCTGCTCCATCCCTGGCAGTGGTCAAGGATAGGCTGGATGGGGAGTGGTGTGAAAGGTTCCCTGGCCATGGCAGGGGGGTGGAACTGAACAATCTTTAAGGACCCTTTCAACCCAAACCATTCTATGATTCTATGAGGTTTTCACCTCTGACAGTACAAGTGCTGGCTAACTGAACACAATTGCAGTAATCTGCAGTCCTCAAAAATCAGTCTTTGAGGTAATAAACAAGGAGGAGATACCAAAAGTAACAGATGTGCACAGGGCCTGTGCACACACAGTGGGTCATGCAGACCTTTCCAAGCAAGATATTTTCTCCTGAGGCATTAGCTGCCAGGTACTGATTGGGCCCTGCATGCCTCGCAGCTCCTGTCGATTTTTGATGGGTTTGCACACTGTTGCTAACCCTATCTGCTCATTAGTGCTTAGAGGATTAGCAGTTACTTGGAGGAGGAGAAAAGCTTTCCATACATTCATTCCTAATTGATTTACTAGTGAGAAGGATAATTACCTCTCAGCTACCCTGCAGAACTACAGTGGGAATTACCTGTCAGATTTCTTTTGAAGACCCAAAATGCCTCTCTTCAGCTGTTAAATAGGAATTATGCATTCAGCCAAACACCAGTTACATAAACATAATTTACCTGAATTGTGGTGTAACCCTTGGCTCACTTATGAAACAGGATTTAGATGGTTGCTTTTTTAATTCTTTTGAAAGAAAGGCTTTTTGTTTCTGATTTTTTTTTTTTTTTTTTTGTGTGTGTAAAATTTTGGTGGGAATATTGTAAGCTTTTTTGGCAGCTTCTGCTGTTGTTCTCTGCTTAGTGCTGTCAGGTCACAGCTGGGCACTGATTTCTCAATACCAACATCTCTGCTTATTGCATTATGGGGGATCAGATGAGGCCAGAACTGAAATGCACAGCTTGATATGCATGGCTACAGCCCATGGTCTGAGTGCCTCCATCATTCCCCTTCTCTGTTTGTCTCAAGAAAGCCACACCTCTTGCACATCTTACCCTCCTCACTTACGGCACTCCAAAACCCTTTTCTTACAAACTGGATTCCTTTGTGGAAGAAAAATTGAGCTTAATGTAAGAATGATTTGGTGACATACTGGAACACGTGCAATGTGTGGAAGTCCTAATGGCTCTTTACGCCTGTAAGTATTTAATTCCTGTTGGGTTTTATTTTGTTCCCAACAAGAGCAGAGCTCTGTATTTGCTATACAACATTGACAGCAAAACCCAAGCCCATGTTTAGCTTCATGTATCATTTACCTCCCTCTTTTAAGCTTGTTTAATTTGGATTATGTATCTCATCAATTTTATTAGTTTCATGTTCTCTTTAGGGTTCCTTCTAAGCTGCTCCTGTCTGTGTCTCCCATCCCTAGCTGGAAAGCCTCAGCATGGTGTTGAATATTACCCCATCTGTCTCTGGTGTCTTGTTGAGTACTGAAATGTCTTTCCTAGCACAGAAGACTAAGAAATGCTGGAGCAGCCTGGAAGCAGCTGCTTCCTCAGTCTTGCCCTTTGCTCCTTAGTGAAACACATCAGTTGTTAGTGTTTATCGGTGGGTAAAATCACCTTGGAGAGGTCATGTCTTTGTGCCAGAAAAAGGAGAGGGAGCTGAGAGGCGAAGAGGTGAAGAAACACAATCTCTGTTGTTATCATGGTGATAAATCCTGGACGGCCTCTGTTCTTCTTGGGCACCTCTTGATGTGCTGGTGTTCAGCACTTAGAGGCCAGATTTAATCTCTGGGTGTTCCTTGTTTTTACACATTGCTGCTGGGAGATATCAACCCTCCACATGTACAATTAACCAAGGCTGCGTGTCCAGGACTGAGCTGAGGGGGATTTGGCTGTGTCCCCACATGGTGCTGGGCAGAGGCTGCTGACCCAGTCTGCTGGTGACTGGTTTTGGAACTGAGATAGAGGTGTGGATTTCCTAGAAAACACAAGAAGGTATTTGGAAAACATGCTTTATTGTTGTGTAATTTGAGGTTTGTATTCATAAATAAATCAATATAACAACATGCAAATACCAAAGAAAGATGCTGAGAATACTTTTTATTGGTTATGAACCCTCTTGCCTCTCACTGCTAGTGACCAGGGCCAGTTTGGTGATCAGAGAGCATCCATCATTTGAAATGAGTCCACCCTGGAGTACTGGCATAAGGAAGCAGCAGTCAAGCAGGATTCACCCCATTATTTGTAGCCTCTGGCTGCATCACAGCCAAAGTGCTTCTTGCTGAGAGCCAGGACTACTTCCCCTTCCTGTTGAGCAGTTGTAGGACTAATTCCCTTCTCCTAAGAAAGGAGGGTTTCTCCTAAGAAGCTCAGGGTTCCGCAACATTTTGCAACTGTGCCTACGGCCTCTAGTGCTGGCAGCTGAAACTGACAGAACTGTATCCATTCTCCTGAAGATGCTTGGGCTGTTTCTTCTTTCGCTTGCACTCTAGGGACTTTTATTCAGATCAGAAAAATCTGCATTGATTTCTCATTAGTACTATGAAATTCCAGGTGATCATTTGACTTAGAAGTATCTTGGGGGCTGTGGCTTTCTTAAGAGTTACTGTTTGGAGCCCTAGTGATAAGCCAAGTGCCTGCAGTTTTGACACTTCTTACCACCATGAAGATGCTTTAAAAGGCAGAATATATTTCAGGGCTCATTTTCCCCTTCAGTGCATCTGCCCACACAATTGTTTGCCTGAGAGACTACATGAGAAGCACCTGCTTTACCCTGCTCATACATAGGTTGCAACAAGCCTGATAATTCTGTGCTGAACTTCAGACAGGAGAAAGTTTCATATTTGTTTAGCAGCACCCCTTCCTTACAGGTGAATAGGACTTAGGGGCAGACGGCTGAGTGCTCTGAAAAGCTGAGGCTTGCAAAATGCACACCTTTGACTTTTCTACCTTATGGCCTCTTCTCTGTCTTCAGGGATATGACAGAAGGCTGCTTACTCTCTGCTGGGCAGAGATCTCAGTTCCCTGCTAACTTTAATTTAACGCTGTATTTCGGGCGTTAGTTTCATTTCTCTAGAGCCAGATTTTCACAGCAGTCTGAAAATTAGAATTGTTTATTTCTTCCAAAGCACGAAGGAAAGCAGTCTCTTCTATTTTAATAAGAACATTTCTCTTGACTTTTTAAATTACCATTTTCTTTCTATTCCAATATTTCTTTTTCTTGTAAATTGTTGAAAACTCTCTGTTAGAGAACTGGATATTTTCCACAAAGCACGAGTCATTGACTGCCTGCACTTCAAAATGGCACTGTTTGGAGCTGAACTGCTGTGAGTCCGTATTTTCTAGCCTGGGTTGGTCTGCTGTGTAAGATCCCCTATCCCCAAAAAATTTCCTTTCTTCTTGGCTGTCAATGACAGGATTCATTTTAGAATTGATGCCTCACAGAGAGATGCAAAGTCAGTCCAAAGGGTACAGAAAGAAGATGAGAACAGAAGTTCCATATATCTGAAGAACTGCTCCTTTCAGACACTGAGGTACCATTTTGAATTTCAAGGAATTCTTGAACCGTGGATTTCATGTATTATTTTCACCATGAAATGTTCTGTGAAGAGTGCATATTCTTGGTGAAGGTGTTGTTTAGTTCAAACCCCAGTTTTCACTGTGTAACTTTTATCTGTACTCTTGGGATTCCTGTAGAGGTTGAGAGGATGGAGTTAAAAAGCATTTAGAAGACAAAGTAGAGAGGAAAAAGGAACAGAATGACAACTCTGGCAAAATCAAAACAAAAAGCACTTGCCTGTGTATAGGGTTGCTCAGATGAGATGTGGATAAATCGGAGGTCCTGATTGCATCTAAGATCTGGGGTGACAGTTCTGATGTCTTGGAAATACCTTCCTTCATGAATTTGCTTTGCAAATGCTTTGCTTTGCAATTTGATGCAGTCGTCTTTAGTTTTTCTTTTGCACTGTTACCATCGTTGTTGTAGGTGATAACTTGAAGAATTAAAAGATCTGAGTCTTTTATGGTAGCTCTCTGCACAAAAATATCACCCAAGTGCAGTGATTGAAATGAGGATTCTCCCCATTTTTCCCTGATACCAGAGCTGAATAGAGATTTTATTCATAGACAGACTTTGTAGCTAAGTGATTTGAAGAGTAGCTGCAGACAGCATAAAGAAGAAATAAACTTACAGTGCTCAGTTAAAGAGCTTTGAGAAAATGGTTTTGCAGACTATTTTCCCACCTGTCATACAGTCAAAATGGAGGGGCTGTCCAAATCACTAAAGCTGTAAAAGCTAAAGGCAATCCCACAACTCTCAGACCTAGTCATGGCTCTGAACATGGCCCATCAGAATGAGAAACATTGAGAGGTATTTGGAGAGTCAGAAGCTCTGAAAGCTAGATCTAATTAGGTTTGTTTGTTTCTGTGCGGCTTCTTGGGTATGAAGCACAGCGATTGTTTATGAGCTGGCACAGAGTAATGCTGCGTTTCAGTTCAGGTTAATGAAGGAAGAAATTAATTGTGACTGAAATATTGAAATTGCAGGGGAATGCATCTACCTGACTGCAAACTAGCTAGCACATTGGGACTGACACCTCCTTTTACAGAAGCTGGAGATCCTAAATGAGTGTAAGTCATTTTGACCTCCTCTGTATTTCTTCTTGCTTACTTGGAGAGTAACTGAGGGGCAGAAGGGAATTCCTCAGGAGTGTGTGGAGCCTCAGGGCAGAACCATGGTCCAAACTGAATTTGTTTAGCCTTCATTTTTTAGTTTGTTTGATCCCAAAGGGAATTCCCCAGCATTTTGCTTTCTCCTTGCTCATCAAATGTGTGGTTGGCTTAAGAGACAGAAGTTGCAGCATGCACCTGATGCTTGCTAACCGAGCCTGAACTAAGCTGCCATTCTTTGCCACAGCTCCCATTAGTCATCTGCTGCTTTTCCCTAAGATCCCAAACTGTTGGTGAGGAGCTAAGCTCTGGAGTATCCCAGAGCCATTTGGCAGATAGAATGTTTCTTTGGACCCTTTTTCCTTATTATACTGAGACCATGATAAACAGCATGTGCTGCAAACTGACACTTGCTGATGTAATCTTGTATTTATAACGCAAAGGCAACAGGGGTGAGTTAGAGTCACAGGGCAGGAGTGATAGAACTAGTTGTTTCTACTGTCTTTTATCCCTAATCTTTCCCTTCAGCTCCATGAAATACTAAATAGCACTTGGTTTTGCAGCTGCCATTAACAGGGCCTAAATTACCTGAGCAACAGATGCAGTTGTAGTCATCTCCTCGTGCACCTTTTCTCTGGACCTGTTGAGTCTTGCTCCAAAACCCACACAGTCCAGAGCCTATGTGGGCAGAACCTGCCTGCTGCTGTAAAGGACAGGCTGTAGCTCTGAAACACAGCATATGGGTTACCTGAGCAGAGGAAACTTGTCTGCTCTGCTGATAGCAGTGGATTGTACAAATGTGACTGTGATCTGGTTAACATTGCAATGTATTCTGTCATGTAAATACACCTTGGCAACAGTTGCTGTCAGTCTCCAGAACTCTCAATTTAAATAGAGGAATAAAATGTGAATGAAAAAGTCATATTTTTCTTCACTTACTGATGAAAAAAGGATGATTTCCTCAAGGTCACCCACAACATCAATGGCAGTCAGAGGATATGTGACATGATGGGTTTTCTCTACCAGGTGCAGTCTTGTGGGCTGTTGTATATGGGATTCTGTCTGCTTCACAAATTAATTCAGCTTGAATTTGTCACCTGAAAAAAGACAGAACTTTTGTAAATGTTTGCAGAACCATGACCTGAAACTTCATGAAAGAAATGGAGAATATGACTTTAGAAATCTCTCCTTGTGAGGGATTTTTTTGTCTCTTTTGAATTCAGAAAAGTCATGTTTTCAGAGGAGGTTTCTCTGATCTTTGCTGCAGAAGAAATATGGTTTCCCAGTGCTGATAGGCTCAGTGTATTAGTGTTTTAAACCTGATTCAAAATCAATGGACAAAAGATACTGAGATGTAAAGGCAAAATAGGAATGTTACTAGAATCCTCTTAAAGTATAGGGTCTTTTTTAGTGTGTCCAAATATTTTAAATTATGATTCTTACTATTATTATTAAATTATTATAACATTTGGGGATTGTACCTCCTTGTGGATCTTCGTACTCAAGGAGCTCCTGTAAGAGTGCTCTCCCCTGCTGCAGCCTGGAACTATGGGGCATGGCATGCCAGGTGCCCCCCGGGAACCTGCTGTGACCAGTGGGCTAATGTACTTAAAGAGAGAGCAAACTAATAAGTGTTTTTTTGCTGGTTTTAATGTAACTACTGACTTGACATAAATCATAGAGATAAATGGAGGTTGTATAGCTTCTGTGGTCTGGAATGTGACCGCTTGTCAGCACAGAGCACAGAACTGGGACCCAAGCTTATGAGATAGCCCCAAAGGAAGTTTTTGTTTTTCTTAGACAGGAACAATTTAACTGCTATACTCCAGGAAAGGCTGTCCTTTGGTATGCAGAAGCATGAAAACTGGAGATTCTTGGGACTTTTTCAGTTAATTCTCTGAGAAAGCCGATGCATTAAAAAAACCCCAGCCAAACAGAACCCCCCAAACTCCACTGAACCTCAGGCACTGCTCATCAGTTGTTTCTAAAAATAAACACAATTGAGATCATTAACAAAATGCTTACATACGGCATTACTTAATGGGAGTGAAGGGAAAAGGGTTAGAAGAGTGATGGGTATCCGTTTCTGCTTGTATCTTGTATCTGTCTTAAAGATGTTGCATTGGAAGCCATCGTTTCAGTGTTCATTAAGAAAAAACCATTCATCTATTATGAAACTTTAGATTCGAGTTGCCTCTCTGTGCCCTTATGCATCTGCATTTCATAAGTCTTTGTACTTGCCTATTCCAAGAGTTTTTACTTGCATTTTTCATCGGTTTCTGAACACATTTAATTTGTGTTTGATTAGTGCTGAGGTAAGTGTTTAAAGCTAATAGAAACCTAATGCAGGATTTAATTAATAAAGATAGGGAATATAGTGAGGGCTGTCTAAATTTGCTTTATGAATGTTTTGTTATAGAAATGTCATTTTAGCCTTCACAGACATTGCAAGCCTGGGTGATAAAAGTAAGCACTGGACACAAGATGCATAAGTAAAATAAATAGAAAAATAAAAGTGAGACACTTGCTGTGTCGTTTATCCACGAGGGACTGGGGCTGTGAACCTGAAATCCCTGCTTAGGTGCTGCCTGGGGCTTTGGGAAGAAAATGGCCACTTTAATGAAAGGAGACACATACTTTAGGAAGAGGCAAACCAGAATTCAAACCCTTTGGGCTTGACTGACTTATTAGGTGCACTTCCCTGAGGATTTCTTTGTGTGCAAGAACTGAGTGGTGGGCTGTGTTTGTCTGGCATTGTTTGTGGATGGCAAATGTAGGTGCCTATCCCTTTAAACATGGAACTCTCAGCCCATCATCCAAAAAAGCCCTGAAAATTGCTTGAGGAAGGTATCACTTCACATCATTGTCTATGGGAATGGCTGGAGATTCCCACTGCAAGATGGAAAGGCAGGAGGAGCCCAAAGCCAATATATAAGCTTTGTTTGTAAGACTTGCAAATAATGTTTGGAGAAGAAACGCCAGTTAACAGGTAAGAATCGGCTTGGCAGGATACTGGTGCACATCTATGACAAGGCTGCCTTTTCTGGCTTTCTAAATGTCAGTCAATCTCTCCTGTTGCTCTCTGTGCCTGCTTCACCTTGTATTGCTAGAATTGGGGCTCTGCAGAGCTTTAGGGATGGAATGAGGTCATAAGAAAAGCGATGGGGTAAAACTAGAAAGGTCACATCTGCATTTAGTTGTAGACTTCCCAGAGCTGGCTGTCGGTATTCAATAAAGAAGCAGTTTGCTTTAATTTAGCCAGCTTGTGTTAAAAGACAGATCAAAGTTATAATATCCACTAAAATAAAGCTGCAGTTTTGTCACTTAGCATGGCCATTGCTTTTAATGAATTGGGCAGAGTGGACCTGTGTGAACTTTCAGAGTGCCCTGCCTTAGTTACAGGGACAAAGAGGGGGTGCCAGGATGTATCACCTTGTACTTAGCACCCAGCCTGTCAGCAGGGCAGACACAGCAGCAGATGCTGATGTAGGGAAGGTTTATGAGACTTCCTTCCTTTCTCCACCTTCCCTACATGTATGAAACATGGCCATATCTTTTACTGCTGCAGCTCCAATAATATATTAATTTATGAAGTAAGAAAAATGAGGTAGTTTTGAATTAACGAGGAGGGGAATGGTGCTTCACAGACAGCAGGGTAATCAATCAATAATAACGAGTCAGCATGTCTTGTTATTAAAAAGGAGGAAAAATAATAGCGTGGATGGAGAGCAGCTCTTGCAAAAGGGGTAGGTGGGTCCCTTTGAAGACCTTGATCTTTATGGATAAAAGCTGGTTCACCAGGACAGTTTTTCCTCTTTCAGGACAATCCTCCCTTACCTCCTGCCAGCCCCAGGCCCACTAGTCTGTGGCAAAATGTCTTTTTATTTCATTCGTTTCCAAAGGGAAGAATAGAAAAATTCAACGTTACTCATCGAGTGAATTCCCAGTTTTGCTAGAAAAGATCAGCAAAGTCAGCAGGGTATGTGCTGGTCACTGTCTCGTCTCCTGCCATATATGCACGTTTGCCTCTTACAGAGCAAATGCAGTAACTCTAATTTCAGCTCTGATGTGATAAATTTGGTGTAAAATGCTTTATCCCAAGCAGCACTGCGAATTCTAGAAGCCCTTGTGTGGCTGTGTTGGGAGCAGTTGTTTTTTGACACAGAGCTTAGCTGGGCTGAAACATTTCAGCGCATCTCAGAGTGCTTAGGGTCCTTGACCCTATCTGTTCCAAAATCCCTTTTTTCCACTGTGTACAGACAGATGTTGCTGGACTCTGAAAGTCATGATAGGGGTTTTCTAAGCAGTGCACAGATACAGTTAGAGGAAACTCAGGCTGTAGTTTTCTTATAAATCTGGGGAATCAATGCTTAGCCCAGTCCTTATGTCTCTGTCTGAGGAGAGGTTGGTGCTGCCTTTTACAGTGGGCTCCACAGTATTTTAATTCCCTTGCAACAAGTCAGGTTGTCCTTTTTTCTGGGAAAAAAAGCTTATCTGACACTTTTTGCCTTCCTTGGAGCCATTCCACAGCAGGAGAATGTGATCCTTAGAAATGACTGCAAGAAAGCAACAAAACGAAGCAGGTGTGCTCAGAACTGTGAGTGGTAGTGTAATGGTGGCAATGAAAAAAGAGCTCAGGACCTGGAAGTGGGTAGAAAGATGAAGTCAGCTTGGCAATTTTTTGACTTCTGCCAATTGATTCCTAAACTAAAGTGTCAGGGTTGTGCTGGTGGTAAAATCTTTGTCCGCTCTTCTAATTCTCTTTCATCTGGCATTAGTTCTTCAGGACACTGCAACGTGTAGTGTCCCTGTGGGAAGAAGACATAGTGGCTGTGGTCCCTGGGGCAGTCACTCAGCTTCTTGGTGTGTAATTGCAGACAAGACTTCTACCGGAAACCTGCAAGGACTGTATCGTTAGGAGCTAATTTTGCAAATGTAATGGAAAATGTCAAAGCCAGTGAGCTGATACTTGTGAATTCTAATCCTAGATCCTGGACCTTCCTTTACATTACCCAAGTTAGCACGTGAAGCTTGCAACCATAATGGATAGCTTAGAACTATGTGGTACTGTGCAGAGTACTATAATGTCACAGTTTGTAACTTTAACCTTTAATTTCTGGGGGCCTCAGCCTTCCATCCAGAAAATGGATAACCTTCTCCTGCCTCTTCAGCTTCCACCTCTGGAGGGATGTTAGGAAAAGAAGTGCATGAGGGACAGTGAGGAACATGAGTAATAGATGTCAGGCAAGTAAATTGAGATAGATCATTATCATCTGGATGTGAACATTGATAAAGCTGACTGTTGCCTATTTTCTCTCTGCAATCTGACTGAAAAGCAGAAAAATAGTGTGTAAGCAGAGGAGAAGCAATGATGCATTTAGAATTGTATTGAGGTTTAATGGCCTCGAGAGATACATAATACAATTTTTATTTTTCTAAAGAGACATGAAACACTGTACTGTCCTCAAATGAAATAGACTGCTGTATACAGGCTGCAAAAGTTTACCTACATGAGTAACTATCCATGGGCACCTCTTTGTTTTCTGTAATGCGGCAACTACTGTGAGTAAACTTATTCCCACATGTAAAGTGTTCTTTCAAGTGAGACCTATAATCAGAGGAATGGTTTTGTATAAATGGTGTTCTCAGTTCCAGCAGCTGTGGTGCACACAACCTCTCCTTACTGATAACATTATTTTCTGTAACTATTTCTGCTTACACGGTAAGTTGCCGTAATGGTGAAAATTACTTTGTAGTTCTATGGAGAATAGCACAACCATGCATTTACTCAAATAACATGTAATTATAACAGCGAATGCAGCTTCTCTCTTCCTGTGCACATAGCTTGGGGTCAGAGCTGTTCTGTGTCACTAGAAAAAGCTGGTGACCACAAACCAATATGTCAGATGATTCAGCAGTTAGGGATTTCCAATGTAGAAGCAATAAGAGTAAAAAGGCATCATGAAGTACTATGCCATGCAGAAGTACCAGACTCCAGAGGAAAACATAAAGTAGATCAGAAGCTTTACATTTCTCTTCTGCTGATCTACTGTCTTTTTTTCTTGTGGAAGCGTTGGTTGTTGCTGAAGGTCATCAACCAAGGCTCCTTCTACTGCTGGTCCAGGCCCAGTCGTAGAAGTGCTGGTCAAACTGAATCTATACAAACCCAGCTGTAAGTGATGGTACTTGTAATTAATTTGTCAGTTCATAGATGGGAACTGTGCGTGGACATGCTGTGATATGGAAAAAGCCTTTGGCAAAATAGCTGAACAACATGCAGCACTGAAGTGACCTCAGGAAGGTGGGGTTACTGTTGCAGAAGACTTTGCTCTGATGATTTGTGGGGAGCTGGAGAATGTGTAGCTGTAACAAGAGTAAAATGGGATGGATAACCTCAGGTAAATTCTGCCTTGCTGTGACAATGAGAAGGTTCTACAACCAAGCATGTGGCTGTTGCCAATCAGTCACTCTTTGCCAGGTCAAACGCATGCTTTTTGGATGGTTTCCATCCCCACTGGCACCTGAAATTTAACAAGCAAATGCTTGCTGTGCCTTGTAATTAAAAGTGAAAAGTACATGTGTCCAGTGCCAAAAAGACAAGAGAAGGCAGGGAGACATGTTGTTCTGACCTGCTTAGCAATAAAACAAAGATGAGATGTTCTGCTTTGTTGAGTCTAATATGATGGCTTATTCCACTCCTGTGCCTGCAAATTGGATCCGGCCTGGGATTTGGCATTGTGGGCAGGTTAGGATGGCAACCTTAGAGTATCTGATTTGTTTTCCTAGCTCTGATTTTGCCGAAGCCTTACAGCAATGATACATTTTCATTTCCCACCTGCCAAGGAAGGATGGCAGAGTGGTTTTCCTTGAGGGGCTCTTGCTCTGTATCCAATTTAGCCTTGATTTGCTCCTGATCCTCAGTGCATCCTGCAAGGTGCATCTGTGCTCTTGTGCAGCTGCTGGAGGTGGTAATTAAATGAAGTGCTTTCTCCGTAGAGGGATAGAGTGTGCGAACTTGGAATTCTGTGAAGTGTTTTGTTTTGGTATGGCAATTTATGGTGGGTATGACTGCAGTGCCAGGAGCCAGGTTTAATATTGTACAAATCTGAGCTATTAGCTGTAGTTGTAGTTTGGTTATATTGGAAATGAGAAACAATGGAGATCAGAAATAGTAACCAGGATTATTCCCTGTAAACAGGCATGGTGGGCTTATGAGAGAAGGCGAGTAATGCTGGTCCTCATCTGATGTGCTTTTACTAATCTCTTCTCAGAATTAGTCATGTAAAGTATATCTCCTATGGATCTTTCTGACAAGAGAACTGCTCTATCTCAGTCTCCCCAAAGCATTTCTGGCATCTTCATCTTTTTTAATCTTTACGAGATGCAAATGAAAGAATTACTGAGATGCTGTAGTCTTAAATATATCCTCTTTCCTGACTGAGCAGCTGTATGTAGCACATGCTGGGACTATATATTCCAATTGTATGTTTAGTGTCTGAGCGTAATACTAGTATCTCGTGCAAGTAGATTATTCATCCTCATAGGCTAGATTTATGCTCCCTTGAATGACTGGTTCCAAGTTCTGATGAGATAAGGCACATATTGGGGTTGATTGTAGATAGAACTCTAAGTTTTATTTCTGACAGTATCAGGATTCTGCTGAGGGGCTTTTCAAGTTAATAATGAACCTGGGGTGCTCGATCCTGGCGGAGTAGGTGTGCTGTTTGGATGGCAGATTTGTGCTTACATCATTTCTGATTGACAGATGGGTTCTGAGGACTACACAGAATATTGTCATGGTACAGCATACAAAACATTATGAAACTTGATCCCAGTTTTGAAGATGGCCTGTCTAAATATATATAACTAGGAGACAGCAGAATAATTACATACTGTATTTCAAAAGAAGATTTGTTATTCATTAAAATTAACAAGCACCCCAGTGATGTCCCCGTTTGTGTTGCAGTAGCACCAGGAGACCCTGCTAGTTTAGAGAAAAAAAGAAAAAAGAAAATCAATTTATACCTTACCACTTTCTACCTTGTAATAGTCCTCTGCTCTCATGTACCCTCTGCAAAAGACAAAACATAATACAAAGACATTAAACTCACATGTAACTTGAACAGCATGATGTGCTCTTATTCTTTCTCAGTGCCGGAAAGATGGGGAACCCACAGATAGGGTCCCCTCAACATTAGTGTCAGAGATCTATGCTGTCTTCTCAAGCCAGCTTACTGGAGTAGAGACCTGCAGTCTCCAGCACAGCTGGAGAAGTCTATGGAGGAGATCCTTCACAGGAGTTGGAGGCTTATAGAGGCAGCTGTTGACATCTGGAAAGTTCAGTGACAAGTAGTGTCATTCTGCAGAGTAGAGGTTTGTTTGTAATTACAGAGAAATCCTGATGGGAAGGAAGTTCTGGAGGGAGGTTAACATGAAGTGCCTGAAAGGTCTTAAGAGAGCTATTTGGTTCTTTGGTCACGGTACATATAATGCAGACCCAATGCAAAAGTGTCAGGGAAACTATTTCATTGCTCAGTTTCTATGTCTGTCTGACTCATTTTTCATTATCCAATAATAAATACAGTAGTGAAAGTCACCTTTAACACTTAAAAATTGCTTGGATTTTATGGGATTGTATTGAAGTGAGTGCCAAGGTATAAAAGCCTTATGGTTGAGGTACTTTTATAACACATGCTTCATAAACCCTTATAAAGTAAGTGCAGTGCACTTCATCCTTTAAGATTACAGCGTTATGGTTCTGAGAGATGGTGATCTGATGCTATATTCATTAATTAAATCTGTTATTAATGTGAAATTTGGGGCAATAGCAGTGAAGTTACAAGAAGATGAAATGGGCCAGGTTCAGCCAATTTATCTGTCATGAAAGCTCAGTGCACCTTTACTGCTTGACTGATGCCCACAGGTTATCCTTAACATTAAGGAAGTTTTTGAGCCACGTGAAGTTAGGAGCCCCACATCTGAGCTACTCTATAACACAGGGGGTTGTGATGACTGCCTTTTGGGACACAGTAATTATGTGGAAGCTGTTGCCCTCTTCACAGCTGCGTTGTTTGGATTTCCAGAGCACAGATGTCCCTCTCATCACAGCTGCTGATCACCAAGTAATGGGGTGGATTGCTTTACTTGTATGTAGATAAATAGGGTTTCTCACTAGAGCAGATTTTTATCACTGCCATCTCCATTTTTTCCTGCCTTACTGGTATGCTTGGTGACTGGAAAGTAGAAGTTGGCTTCCTTTTACCCTGATTATTGCAGGAGTCAGTGTATCTACTGGGCAGTTAGCAGGTGTCTAGCCATTTCTGAACATCTTCTGCAGAAGTTTCTGTAAAGTTAAGTTGTGCTTTCTAAACCAGTGCAAGTCATGCAAAGATATTTTTACTTTCATAATAATTTATAGGGGTGTTATTTTTTCTGGTAAATAGACAGTTACTTGTGATACCAGTATGTTTGTGTCTCAGAGGGGCTTGGGCTGACTTAATTTTTCTGAAGTTTTTTAATTGAACTCACATGTGATGAGAAAAGAAAAAAAGTATGAGATTTTCATTGCAATGAGTTGCATCTGTCATCCATGGGATTGGCATAGAAGGGCTTTGGGTATACGGTGTAGCTGTGGTCTAAGAGTTTAAGGTTGTGTATATACCTCCAAGGGCATCTACCTCCAAGAGCATCCTTTAGCCTGCAGTGCAAATAAATTGCAGTAATGTTATAGAAGAGAGGAAGAATAGGAAGGGAATGAGTAATGAAGTATTTGCCAAAAATGTGAGGAATTTCAGATGGTCAAACATTTAATTTAAAATGCTTCAGCAGTAAGAAATTATTTTTCCAATAATAGATTTCTGAACTATTCATATTGAACATACATATGGTAAACTGATGCTTTGAAGGAAGGAAATGATTTTTGTATCTTTAAGCCTTTAAATGTCATTTGATTTTGGTTTTTAGTCTCAAAGGAGGAAAGGACAGCAGAAGTCCAAACAAAGCAAAAGTCCTCTGTTCACATTGACATTTGAGCATAAATTGGTGGAAGTTTTTTGCTTTTTGAACTCAAAGCTAATATGGAACTTGGAAAGCAGGCTTAGCTCTAGAGGTCTTGTGGGACCATGCAATCCTTTACATGTTTTACACAACAAAAACAAACCAAAACCAAAAAGTTTTTTTTTTTTTTTTTTCTTTTTAAATCAGATTTGTTTTTTCTCATTGTTGATGTAGATGTAGCCTGGATGTAGGAAGGACCTAAAGTTGTTTTAGGATGGACTTAAAGTGCTTCTGAGTTGAGGGTCTAGTGGGAGGGCATGAAAAAAAGTAATGGTAAAGCCGTTTCACATACAAGCAGAGTACATTCGGTGTGCAAATCACTATGAAGCTGTACACATGAAACCTCAAGTTTCTGATTTTGGAGCAGTGATTGTGGCAGCAGAACCACCTTTTCATTTGCAGAAGAGGACAATGCAGTGCTACAGAGCAAATTGCTATTAGTTTGCTAAGGAGCTGGGTTTCTTTTGTAGTTGTGGAGGCTTGGGTGGTTTGTAGGTGGATTTTTTTTTTCAACTGCTTTGTTTATTCCTTTTTAGAATAGTACTTTCTATAGGTGAATAAGAATGTGATGGGGACCTCTGAAAAGGACTTCTTATGAAAAGCTCATTAAAGTGAAGAGAAAAATCAGAAGGCAGTACACAGTGGTTTAATGCTATCCACTTGTTTCTGGAGACAAAAGACATTTATTTTGAAGCTGTCTTCTTTATTCATTTACTGAATGTTTCCTGCTAATGTAGCTCAGTAGTACTCCTGCTGCAGATATTGTAGCTATAAAACTTCTTCATTCTCATTTAGAGAGATACACTTTGGTAATTTTCAGTGAAAAATTATGTTGTTTTTTTGAGAAAAAAATAAAAGGATTCAGTGAAAACTAATATTAATACAAATGTCTTTTATGTGGCACATGATTTCAGTTCTTTGTCCAGAGGTAGTGTATTCAAAGATTCAGCTATGTATGAAACAGATCTTTGTTGTACTGGGATACATAGAACAAGGGAGCAAGAGCAGTAATAAAACCTTTTGAATCTGAGGCTAAGGTTACAAGTAATATGATGGGAGGGTGAGTGTTGGTTTTGTGCCTTGAGAACAGAAGAGGAAAGGTAGCGGTGATATGGCAAGCAGGCCTGCTCATGTGAAGGCAGAGCTATGAAGGGTACCAAGAGAAGAAATGAGTGCCAAGCTTTAGGGAAAGCGTTTGGCAAAAGAGCCTGACGGATTCAGGCTGATACGAGCTCTGGTTACCTGTAGCTTCAAGTCAGTAGAGTTCAAGGCATATTGAAGTGTTGTGACCCTGAGAAGTGTGCTAGTTCATTACTAGTGTGGTTCAGTATTCCATATCACAGTTGTCTTTGAGCTTGGCTAGCCTGGAGCAGGAGTAGAGGAGTGCGTCACCATCTTGACTCATCTACGTGCACATAGCCTAAGTGAAACTGATACTGAGGAAACTTTGTCTTTACCCAGTGACACACCTGGAAATCTAATCAGGGTAGCAGGAACTGAGATTCTTAGTTACAAATCCCACCCCAATTTTTTTTTTCTATTAACCCCATCAGAGGGCACACCATTTTAGTGGATTTTTGCTGTGATATGGTGTCACTTTCCTTCCTCCTTGCATTTGTTCAGAGCTCTTTTAAAGGTCCTACATGCTCTCCAAAAACATAAGTGGCTCTTAGCTACTTCTGTGGTTTGTGACCAAATATATCATGGCAGGTATAGGTATGACACCTCTCCTCGTTCTTTCTGCTAGCAGCCTGTGTTTCTTATTTCCTGGGATAAACCCCCTTGAAATACTCAGAGCTGGATGTGTTTCCTAATCACCTGCTGAAGATCACAGTCCATACATTGTAGTTTATGGACATTAAAGGTGTCCTGTCTGAATCATCTCCCTTCTGTGTAATTCCTGTGCTGGTGTCTGGTGGTCTGCTGAACTGAAGCTCATTCAGCTCTGTATTTCCCCCTGAGCTCCTGCTTTAAACGAACACACACCACATACCAGACAGCTGTCTCCCTCTGCGTTCATCTCCTAAGGAGTTACCTGAAGTACAGTCTGATTTTTCAGCCTGGTTTGTTTTGTCTGGTGCTTGCCATTCATTGTCTACTGAATTTTGGAGATTGGGCTGTAGACTTGAGAGGAAGAGCTATGTGGTATAAACACCTCATCTCAAGTACATCTTCAAGGACTTACCCTTAGCAGTAATCAATCCTGCCTTCCCCTCCCCTCTCCACTTAAACTAGAGAAAGCAGCAACTGAAAATCATATTTTATATATATATGTGTGTATATGTGACAATGTAGCAAGGTAAAATGTAATTTCCTTTTTAATAAAGGCTGCCATTTAATTTAATATTATAGAAAATGATTAGATCTTAAAAAACTATAAATTACATTTGACAGCTCTCTGGTGCTCCTTTATTATTCCTTATGGCAATTATAAATGGCAACACAGGGTCCTGGCAGAAATGCTCATTCTGACTGAAGTTTGTTTATTGGCTCTTATTGAAAAGCGATTAATCTAAATCACTACTGGGGTAGATCCTTTATCCTGGCCCCGTAATATGGTGGTTTCAGGCCTTTGGCAAATGTTCTGCTACTTCCTCTGCCAAAAGTTTTCCCCTCGCTCAATAGCTTCCATCAGAACAAAGACATGCAATAACAATGATAAAAAGCCCAGGGTCTCCCACTCTTGCCATGTAACAAAACTGGATCGGTCCTAGCTGCATGACTGTTGGTGGCTTTCTGTTTTTTCCTTCTGGTTGAGCCTCCTATTTTCTTCCTTCCCGCTTTGTAGGATCAGCTTTGCTTACAAGGATGGATTTCAACAGGGATGTTGGTTGTGGTTTTTTCTTCATTTGAAGAGTGGAAAGTGGATATCAGAACTGGGTGAAGGGGGTGGGCTACTAATGTGATGACACTTACAACAAAGTATAACAGTTGTTAGACTCTTCCAGCTTTCCCTCTAGCTTGTAATTTTCCTAGCTTGATGGTTATATTTGATCTCACAACTGCTGTTACGCTTCCAGAAGAACAAATTGCCTGGTTTCTGAACCATGTGATGGAAACATCACCTGTTCTGTCTTATCTGACCCATTTCTTGAACTGTCCACTGAAGTGTTGCAGATCATATGTGAAAGGGCAAAGAGGATGTTCTGTGTGTGTACCATATCAGGTCTCTGCGACTGTTAGCTGTCTTGTGCTCCTTATATGAGGGCAGAACACTAAGTGACCTTTTAATGTACAGCATTATTAGCTCTGTAACCCTCTGTGACATCAGTTGGAAAACTTTTTATTCCTGAAGCATTCTTCCTTTTAAATGTAAGATCTCTCTAGAATATCTTGCTATATTGGCAGTCTTACATCCTTTTTTCCATTCTGCAGAATCAAGCAGTTTTTACTAAGCTGTTACAGTTTTCTGGCACAGGCAATATGCTTTAGATGAATGGGGGTATACTTGAGGGACAGAGTGTCTTTTTGAAGTCTAAGCTTCCAGTGACAGAAAAAAATACCTTGAAATACAAGGGAAACCTTTCTTGTTTGAAGCAAAACGAAACATGTCTTGATCTGATTAGAAAGAAGAAACTTACCAAAGCTTCCTTGTTGGTGGAGGCCATCGGGAGCTAGTCTCAAGACTAATTCCCAGGGAGGCAGTAGGCTGTGGGGCTATTTCTCAATTCCCATGCTGTGCACCAGAGCACTTTTTCAGGGCTAATGTTGTGGCTTTCTCTGGCAACAAGTGGATGTTGCTTTATGAGGCTGGTAGGCTGTATATGTGAGGAATGTTGAAGGAGGCCTGAGCTCAAGCTGTGGATTTATACAGGTGGCTTCTGGGACAACATTCAGTTCTAGTTTTAAAAGCCCTTTTCATTTCTTATGAAAATCACAGACCATTTCTCTTCTATTCACTTCCCTTTGGTGACCTCATGGAGTTAATGAGGTGCTTAAGATTAAACAAGCGCTGAAATTTTTTGCTTGATCGAGGTCTAACATACTGAGGGTCTTACCAGTCCTTGTAACTGATTTTTGATGTCGAAATTAATGTGTTTCCCTATGGTAGTGTTGAAGTTAGAGCTCTGTGAAGTAGAATAAGGAAAGTTATCATGAACATGTGAGCATAAGAAAACTGCAGTGGATATCAGCTAGATGATCATTCTGCAGCCAGCTAAAAAAGACAGTCTCTGGATCTGTTTTCCTGCTGAAAAGCAGTTTCTATATTTGTTTCAGCTACTGTATCAATAACCTGCTGTGTTTAGCACAGATCTAATTTATTTCCCACTGTTTGCCTTTATTTTATGGTACTGGCATTTGCTTTAATGTGATGTCGTTTTCTCCAGATGTTAATAAGATGCTGTTAATGTTTCCACAACATTTTTCTTGATAGCATTTATGTAGAGCATGCCATCTGATAATGTGGAGTCAACGCATTTTAAAATATTGGTAATAATTTTCTAATTAAAATTAGAGGCTCAGAAGTGTTTTCCTCCCTGAACAAATTGAGGTCATACACTTTCCTGTGTTTGGGGAAAATTATATGTTCACAGAGTGCACGAGTATCTCTTCCTGTATAAATTGGGAGCATGATATGTGAGATTGTGTATTAATGTTTATGCATGTGCACATAGACTATTTTCCGATGCCAGCAGCTGACACAGGTAGTCATTCTATGTTTCCAGGGAGGTGATGCTCTCATTTGTAGCTCTGTATGCTGCCAAATAATGAGCCTTAAATCTCAGGAGTGTGTTGTCCTTCATTTGGGAAGAGAGGTGATAGACTGGAGGGGGACCAGAAAAGCCTGGTGTGGTTGTCTGAAGTTGCTATATCCAACCAAAGTCAGCCTTGATATCAGTATAGCATTCTTCATTCTTGCTGGACTTATTTATCTGGATAAAAAATGAAGAAAAAAAATCACTGAATGAATCTATAAATAAATCACCAAATAAAATGGAAGTGCAACACTAAAAAACCCTCTACCATGTGGGAAATCCTATGGGCTGTTTACAGTGTTGAACAATGTTCTGAATACATCTAATAGGAATCAGTGCTGTGTAACCTCCTTTTAAATGCTGTTCAGTTTTATGTTTCAATTAACACTCTTTTCCCTCCATTTTTCTATTTAGATCATGCTTCTTAGTGATCCAGAGATTGAGAGCAGCATCCTCATCAGTTCTGATGAAGGGGCTACCTACCAGAAGTACCGTCTGAACTTCTATATCCAGAGCTTGCTTTTCCATCCCAAACAGGAGGAGTGGATCCTAGCATACAGTCTCGATCAAAAGGTAAGCAATTGATTTCATATTTCAATGATTCTAGAGACATGTTGAAAGAGACAGTGTCTGCAACTGTGCACTTCCAGAGACAGTGAAGAAATTATGGTATGTTTTACTGCTGATACCATGCAAGTCTAAATGTGTTCAAAACCCATTCAGTGACTCCACTGCAAGCTTGCTAAAGGGAGTGGAGTTTTACAGTGATCATGATGGGTATGGAAACTTAAGTAGTGGTGACAGTATGGAAGATGGAAAGAATGTAAGATTTGACATGACATGTGGAGCTAAAAATCTATTGCTTTGTAGGCCTTGGTGATTGCTGAGCTGTGTTTAAGGACTGAGCACTCAGGCTGAGTTGATCCATAGCAGCTGGCTGTTTTGTGTAAGGCGGTGCTCTTTCTGTTTGCAAACTGAACTCAGGTTATCTGGAAATCGGCGAGAAGCAGCAGAGGACAAACTGTGCCACTTTTTAAGTCACTTTGCCGTGCCTTCTGTTAGTGAGGCAATTCTTAAGCCTGTTACTTTATCTTCTTACATAGCACTCATCTGTCTTGAAAGACGCTGAGCAATGCAGGTGCAGTGTGACTGGTAACATGCGGCTGTAGAATATGTGTTTCATTTCCAGAACAACAGTCCCCACTACAGCCCAAAGCTGAGACATGGCCAGATGATCAAGTTATAAATTTCAGAAAGCTTAAAACTTGCCAAGCTTTTGTCTTTCCTCTCATTTCTGTCATCTCTAGACTCAGGAAAGCAAAAGCATACTGAATAGCCACTCTTTAAGTTTTTTGCATGGGGGTGGGTTGATTCTGGCTGCACAGCAGGTGCCCACCAAAGCTGCTCTATCACTCCCTCTCCTCAAATGAACAGGGGAAAAGAAATACAATGAAAGGCTGGTGGTCCAAGATAAAGACAGGGAGATCACTCAGCAAAATGGCTGAGGCTGAGTTTTTTTTGTCATGGTAAAGCATACTCAACTTGGGGAAATCAGCTTAATTACCAACCAAATCAGAGTAGGGTAATGAGAAATAGAAAAGAAATCTTAAAATCACCTTCCCGCCACACCTCACTTCTTACCCAGGTTCAGCTTCACTCCTTAATTCTCTACCTCCTCGCCCTGAGTGAGGTAGGGAGATGGGGAATGCAGATTGTGGTCAGATCATCACATATTGCTTCTGCTACTACTTCCTCCTCAGGGAGAGGACTCCTCACACTCTTGCTGTGCTCCAGCATAGGGTCCTTCATGAAATTCGTCAATGTGAGTCCTTCCCACAGGCTGCTGTTCTTCATGAACTGCTCCAATGTGGGTCCCTTCATGGGATGCAACCCTTTAGGAACAGACTGCTCCAGTGTGGGTCCTCCATGGGGGTCACAGCTCCTGCCAGCAAACCTGCTCCAACACAAACTCCTCTCTCTTCTCCTGCCAGAAGCCTGCTCCAGCACAGGCTTCCTAAGGGGTCACACCCTCCTTTGGGCATCTCCTGCTCCAGCATGGGGTCCTCCATTGGTTGCAGGTAAAAATCTGCTCCACTGTGGATGTCCATGGGCTGCAGGGGTACAGTCTGACAGACCATGGGCTGCAGGGGAATCTCTGCTCTGGCACCTGGAGGACCTCCTTCCCCATCTTTTTAACTGATGTTGGGATCTGCAGAGCTGTTTCTATCACATATTCTCACTCTTTTCTCTGCCTGCATTTGCACAGTTTTGTTTCACTCCCCCCCCCCCCGCCTTCTTAAATACGTTATCCCAGAAGCACTATCACTGTTGCTGATGTGCTCAACCTTGGCCGATGGTGGGTCTGTCGTGGAGCTGGCATTGTCTCTGTTGGACATCAGGGAAGCTTCTAGCAGCTTCTCACAGAAGCCACCCCTATTGCCCTAGCTGCTACCCAAAACCTTGCCATGCAAACCCAATGCATACATTAATCTGTCAAATGTGTGTGTTTTGTGGGTGGGACTTTCACGTCCTATACTGACTCTTAAAGTTTTCTAAACTGGTCAATCTAACATCCCAGCTGGGAGGACAAATCACCTAAAATATTGTGCCTCTTGTGTTTGACAGAATTTCCTTTGAAAGGCTAGTGTTTACCCAAGTAGTTACTGAGAGTATAATCAAATAATGTCCTACTGCTGTAATTCCCAATGCAACTTTTCTATGTGCTTGTTAACAGAATGCTATGGCAGGCATCAGATAGTTTGCTGCTAAGCTACTGATGATGCTTGAGTGACATTTGCAAGCACATACCTATTGAAAATACACTCCTTTCATAGTATCAAATCTTTGCTGCATGAAGGAGTTAGTCAAATGTTAAATAGTTTTGTGCACTCAGTTGTACAGTGTAACAGCCTTGAAGTAGGCTAGAAAGACCAATTTATTCATTTGATGTCATGGGATGTTTTGATACTATTTTCAAACTGGAGGTAAAGATTTTAAATGGTACTGGTATTTGTAAAAAGACAGCCCTGAAAGAAACAGACATCTGATGAGGTGCTCATGGATGTGAGAAGCCAAAAGTGACATACTGAGTATGCATTTGCAAAGAGATAGAGCTGTAGTGATTGCAGGGCATCTGCTTTTGGACTGAAACACTATACTTGCGTTTCCAGTGATTTGTAGTCTTTTTATGACATGTTAGCCACTGAAAGGAAAAATCAAAGTACAAAAATCTATGCATACACTTGACTGTGAGTTTGTAGTTATGCTCCCCTGGTCCAGGACAGCAATAATGGCTCAGGAGCATTTCTGCTTCTGCTTCTTCAAACTAATGCACCTGTGTGCCCACCTTGACTGTTCTGTTTTGGTTAGAAAAGAGCCAACAAAAATGAAGTGAGTTAGAAACACTTTGAGGATTCTTGCCTTTTATCCCAGGAACTGAAAATTTGTCCACAGTGTAAGAGCAAAGATGAGGTGCTCTGCAGCTTGTTGGCCAAATAGAAGTGGAGAAATGTGAAGTTCAGGCTTTGGTTTTATGTCTGCCTTTGCATTCAGGGCCACTTACGCTTGCACTGCTTTTCTTCGGTGTTCATAAATATAGCCTCAAGTACTGGTTGCAAGTTGGTCCTTGAGAACCATGGAGGCAGTGCTTTTCCCAGTTGAAGTGTTTCCTTGGCAGAACCCAGGTATATAGATTGTGCTTAATGTCATCTTGGCTTAGAGCTGTAAAAGAATTGTCACTCTGGCTCAGGATCATGCAGCTTCACTGCGGTTACAGTTGACGCTGAGATAATGGGCAGTGCTGTTGGAGTGCAAAGGCAATGTTATGGGCTGTGACAGAGGTGCTATGTGAAGTCCCCAGATGAAGTCTTCTAAGAGACCAGTGTAATACATTCCTGTTTTTCTGGAGACAGGAGTACTGCTACAGCTGAGTGGGAATCAGCAGTCAGCCATGACCTTCTGTTACATGGGGATTAGGCCAATGACAAGAAGGAAATGTCTTTCAGGCTAAAAGTCCCAAGTCCTTAAGTAGCTTCATCAGGTCTTGTCCATCTTCATAAGACTGTTGCAGTTGTTCTCCTCTCTTTTCCTCTAGAATCTCACACCTTCCCACACTGCTATGCCATGCCCTATCTTCTTGCTATGCTCATGGGATCATGTCATGATCATTTGCTGTCTCTGCTGCTGCTCAGAAGAGAGAAACCAAGTGCTCTTAAAACAAGTGGCTACAGAGGCTGCAGTAGTGCTCTGCAGTTGTGAAAAGGGTATCCAAAGAGATGCCATGCTGTTGTCAGGGGCTAATTCTCCAACTGCATCCTGGTTCTGCTTGTACTCCACTTTGGTTTTGTGCCTATTTTGCTGTGGAGTCACTTGCCACAAAGTAGGTGGTGTTGGATCAAGTAGTGCTTGCTTTCTCACTTCATGTATCCAGGTTTTTGGAATACAACTGCCCAAACCACTTTGGATTTAATGCATGAAAGTACAACAAAATAGGAAGTTCATTACTAGTCTGTAGCCTGTAGGTAATGTTAATCCACATTGCTGATGAAAGTCATGTTGCGTGTTTGCTCTATATTTAGTGATGTAGCCACTTCTACATTGGAAGACCACAAGCTTCTACCTCTCTAAGCTTTAAAAGTGTATTTGACCTTTAAAGTCTGCTTTACTGACTACTTCAGAGGCAGATTTAAAAATGTAAACAACTTTGAAAACAAATTCAACGCATAGAGTTTGACCTCCAGGAGTAGGAACTCTTAAGGGCAGATATAACCCATCCTCTCATAACTGTGAATGTGTAAAAAAGTTTTCAAATTTAATTTAATTTCTTACATTGAAAAATAGCTTTCAGATTAGTCTTTATTTTATGAATTTTCATTCAGTTAAAAGTAATAATGTGGTATCGTGAGGAAGTTGTGGTCAACTTGGAAATAAGGAGAATGATGAATCTGAAAATCCATTTTGCCTAGGATGTGGTTCCATACAGTAAAATGAAGTATCAGCAGCTAGTGCCCTACAAATGATTGATTTGGGCACTGCCTAGATCAAAATTGAAGTTGTTTTGTGTATAAAAGCAGAAAACAATATTAAAGATTTTGTGTGAAATAAAAATAGCCGGTGTTTTGGATCCTCCTGCTAGAAAGTTTTCCTCTGAGGTCTTCTGACCTACAGTTCCATGACTGTGATTCAAGCCTTTTTTTTTTTATTATTGTTTCATCTTAAGAATCTCCCCTTTTTAGCTAACTTCTACACATTTGACAGCAGTATTAGGCTATTTATCCAGCTGATTAAAAAAACAAACAACCAACTAAAAAAACCCAACACATTTTGAATTCTGTCACAGGATTAATTAATTCATTAATTCCAAGTTAGTGTTTTAGCAGGTATACTCACTATTCTAAGGCTGTAGTGAACAAATAGAATAATGTAGAGCTATGAAACCCTTGTGGAACCGCAGTCTTGACTTGTCCCCTGCAGTTTGACAATGGCCAAGTGGTAACTGGTTTCAGAATATGGTATCCCAATTATTTTTTTACCCAGCTAATAGTAACTTGCAATCTTTTAGCTTGCTTTGAAGAATGCTGTGAGACCTCAGACTGACTGTATGTATCTGTGATATGAAAGGCTTGCTCTTTCCTGAGAAGCAATATTCTAGTCGTGAATTTTCTCAGCCAGTCATTGTTATGCCACTATTGTGTAATTTTTGTTTATGCTTCCAGCTTCTCCTTCTGGCTCTCTCTTAGCCTTGATGTTCAGGCATTGCATGATGCTCTGCAAATAGACTTACTGTTGTTCTCACTGTTTTTCCTATAGCTTTGTTCAGTAATCCCACTCCATTAGTTTATCCCTTGCATGGGTCTGTTTTTATTCCTACCTGTGGACTTCTGCTACCACAGTCTCCTCTGATTGTAGTTTAAAGTTCAAGACTCACAGCAGTCTTATGTCCAAAAATAGTGTTTTTCTTTAAGATAAGGATCCCATCTCTTCCCCACAGAACTTCATAGTTGAGAAAGCCAAAGTCTTTCTGACAAACTGTCTTGGCCATAGAATCATAGAATAGTTAGGGTTGGAAAAGACCTTAAGATCATCTAGTTCCAAACCCCCTGCCATGGGCAGGGACACCTCACACTAAACCATGTCACCCAAGGCTCTGTCCAACCCAGTCTTAAACACTGCCAGAGATGGAGCAATCACAGCTTCTTTAGGCAATCCAATCCAGTGCCTCACCACCCTTACATTAAAGAACTTCTACCTTATATCTAATATAAACTTCCCGTTTTAGTTTTAACCCACTACCCCTTGTGCTATCACTACAGTCTCATGAACTGAAGTAACTGAATACAGCACCAGTTCAGTCACCAACTCTTTTATTAACACTCCCACATGAGTTTTGTCCCTGTTTTTCCTTCTTGAGCTATTCCTTCAGGAGCAAGAGAGGTGGTTCAATAAGGGGGATGCAGCTCAACAGGCTTTCCAAAAGATGTTTTCCTCTGTGGCTGTTGGTTACTTCATTCATTTAAGCATAAACTGGAGCCACCGCTATTTGTTTTCTCTTTGGAGTATCCAAAGAGTTACTGAGGGATACTTCCTCAATATGAGTTGATACAACAGTCGTTACTGTTCTTAATTTTTGTAGCCAATTAAGACCCTCCTGTGCTTTGCTAGCTCTCTTGTACTATCAAATAAATGCAGTGTGGCTGAGCCAAGAAATCTGTGTGGGAATGAGTGTATAGCAGATTCATACCCTAATGACTTCACACAACATACAAAGCATAGATAGGACAATTTTTTGCAGGGTATGGGTGGTTGTAGTACTCCCTGCTGAGCAGCCATGTGGCATTGTGCAGTTATCAGACCCTAGGAGATTAATTGCATCCTGTGAGTTGAAAATCTTGGATCTTTTCCCGGTAGCTTTGCGTGTGTCTACTTTATTGATAAAATAGTGCAATCTGATGTGTGCACATGTTGATTCTGTTAATGGCCCTGTGTGGCCTTTGACAGAAGGGGGACTGTATGTAAATGTTATAGCCAGTTTTGCTGCAAGTCAGGTCTGGGTCTCACTAATATTGTCATATTGGCAGTTGGATATATGAACTAATAAAAAAGAAACTTGGGCTTCATCCTCCACGTTGCACAAGTTTCTGCATAAAATATATAGGAAGCCATTTTAAATCACCTATGTGTCAAAGTGTGATGAAACGGGAGCATATGAAAAAGGTGTGATATTCTCTTTTGGAGAGTATTGGGAACTGCTTTATGGCGCGCTATGAAAGCTCAGGATCTACCAGCATACACATGATGTATAGTTTACTTTGCCACCATTCATAGTGGATTAAGATCTTGAATTGGTTACAGCCAGCATGGCTTCACTAAGGGGAAAATCCTGCCTGACCAATTTGGTGGCCTTCTATGATGTGGCTATGGAACTGATGGACAGGAGTAGAGCAGTTGATGTCACCTATCTGGAGTTGTGCAAAGTGTTTGACACTGTCTCACATGACATCCTTGTCTCTAAAATGGAGAGGCATCAATTTGATAGGTGGACCACTCGGTGGATAAAGAACTGGCTGGATGGCCGCATGCAAAGAGTTGTGCTCAATGG
>JANRGW010029871.1:0-14757 GCA_024733675.1 Psilopsiagon aymara
GGGACAGCAGGGGGGCACGGCGGGACGACAACGAGGCCTGTCGGGGCAAACGGTGGGGCCCAGCGGTGAGACACGTGCTGCGGTGGGGCCTCCCGTAGGGCCCGGTGGTGGTGGCGGCGGGGAGGACCGGACGGGGCCTCGCTGCTCCATGTCGGTCCCTTCCTAAGGGAAATATGATCAGCGCCCCCGATGTGGTGGCGTTCACCCGGGAGGAGGAGCTGGAGGATGAGCTGTACCGCGACCCGCCGCTGCCCGAGGAGTACTCGGTGCCGCTGTTCCCCTTCACCGGCCACGGCGCCAACCCCTGGGCCAAGGTCGCCAACTCCAAGTTCAGCCGGGATTTCATCCTCATCTCCGAGTTCTCAGAGCAAGTGGGGCCTCAGCCCCTCCTGACCATCCCCGATGATGCCAAAGTGTCAGGGACTTTCGATCTCAATTACTTCTCCCTGCGGATCATGTCTGTGGATTATCAGGCTTCCTTTGTGGGGCATCCGCCCGGCTCTGCGTACCCGAAGCTGAACTTCGTGGAGGATTCCAAAGTGGTGCTTGGGGACTCGAAGGAGGGAGCCTTTGCCTACGTGCACCACTTGACTCTCTATGACCTGGAAGCCAGAGGGTTCGTGAGGCCCTTCTGCATGGCTTATATTTCTGCTGATGAGCACAAAATCATGCAGCAGTTCCAGGAACTCTCTGCTGAGTTTTCCAAAGCCTCCGAATGCCTAAAAACAGGGAACCGGAAAGCTTTTGCTAATGAACTGGAAAAGAAGCTGAGAGATCTCGACTACACCAGGACTGTCCTGCACAACGAAACTGAGGTGCAGAAGAAAGCCAACGACAAAGGGTATTACACGACCCAAGCCATTGAGAAAGCCAATGAGCTGGCCAGTGTGGAGAAGTCCATCATCGAGCACCAAGACCTGCTGAAACAAATCAGGTCGTATCCCTACAGGAAGCTGAAGGAATCTGACTTCCACCCCTATGAGCCGGAGTGTGCGCTCCTGGATCAGGCCAACGTGAGCTGCAATCAGGACCCCGCTACCTCCAACCCTGGTGAAACTCCCCTCTGCACCCATGTGCCGTCCTATACCCCCAAGCTTATCAAAGCCAAGTCTGCCAAATGCTTTGACAAGAAGCTGAAGACGCTGGAGGAGCTCTGTGATGTGTATTTTTTCACCCAAACCCTTGACCAGTTGCACCAGATCGAGAGGACTTTCAGAGGAGATGTGTGCTACCTCCTGACAGAGCAGATCAGCAGGGCACTGCTAAAGCAACAGACCATAACTAACTTCCTCTTTGAGGATGCGTCTTGTCTGGATGAAAAACCACCCGAAAAACAATACAGAGGCTGCCAGGGGCACAGCCATGATGCTAGAGATGGAAAGTGTTTGGAAGAGTTCCCTGCTCCTACAGTGGTCATCAGCTTGGGATCCTACAAGTCCAGCGTGGAGTGCGTGCCCATCAAGATGGAGCCAGAAATTGAGGACTCCCAAGAGCCCCAAATGAGTGAGTCTGTGACGTTTGAGCACCAGGAGAACCTGGATTACCTGGATGCAGATCTCAAAGGGAGCATCAGCAGCGGTGAGAGCATCGAGGTTCTGGGAACGGAGAAGTCCGCCTCTGGCTTGCCAAAGTCGGAGAGCCAGGCCAGCCTGCCCGTCAGCCCCAGCCCTCAGGTGGGCAGGAGCAAGGTGGGCAGCAGGAGGACCGTCAGCGAGGACAGCATCGAGGTCCTCAGCACGTGTCCCTCTGAGTCACTCATCCCAGAGGATTTCAAAGCGAGTTACCCAAGTGCCATTAACGAGGAGCCCTACGTGGGTGATGAAGAAGGAGGCCTCCGCTTCACCCCCAAACTGAACCCGGATGATGCTGATGAGCAGGAAGATGTTTCAAACCAGGAAAACTTAGTGCAGGTGGATTCTGCTTGTTGTATCGGGAAGGAGAGCCCCAACTTCCTGGAGCCTCTGCCTGACCTGGGACACAAGCCCTGCGATGAGGACGGGGTGGTCAGGATCCCACCGCAGCCATACCGGGCATCCGAGCCGGGGCTGCATGGGACCTTTGGGAGCTTCCCCTCCCACGATGGCATCTCGGGGGGGCTCCTGCCCTACGAGCTTGACTCTCGCTACCTGGCGGGCAGCAGGGAGGTCAGTAAGAGCAGCCTGGATGAGTGCTCGGACTCCACAAGCTATATGAGCAGTGCTGCCTCCACGTGCTCCGACAGGACCCCTTCTCCGGCACACCCTGCCTGCCAGGGGGCCGACAGGCACAAGAAGAAGGCTGGGCAGAACGCACTGCGGTTCATCAGGCAATACCCCTTTGCCCACCCTGCCATCTACTCCCTGCTCAGCGGCAGGACCCTCATCGTGCTCGGGGAGGAGGAAGCCATAGTCAAGAAGCTGGTGACGGCGCTCTCCATCTTCGTGCCCAACTGCGGCCTTTATGCCAAGCCTGTGAAGCACTGGGTCACCTCCCCTCTGCACGTGGTGGATTTCCAGAAGTGGAAGCTGATCGGGCTCCAGAGGTAAATCCGGGATCTGTTTGCTGTGTCGTGTTGGGGGGTTTGAGGGAAACATCATCTCCAAAGTGGCAATTTCAGAGTGGGAAATTCGTGTGCACCCAAAGGTCTCTACCACTGCTGTGAATTTCTGCTTGTGGGATGTGTTTTGAAGGGGGGAGATTTGTCCCTTTGTATCCAACCTCACTTAAGCATTGATATTTAGAACATCTGTGTGCTTTTTGACTCATACTGATGTCTTGGCCTGGAGGTTTCCTTCTATTTTAGGATTTAGCCTGGCAAAGCAGAGAACAAACATGAGTCCTTCTGGTTTCCAGGAGGATCTGAGTGCTCCTGGAGTTCCTTGTGTGCTCTGTGTTCCTGCTGAAACTCCTCCGACACTTCTAGCTGGAATTTGGGGGTTTAAATGGATGCTCTGATACAAGGAGGGGTTTTCCTTGTGGACCCTGATAGAGATGAGGTGCAGTAAGTCAGAAATTGGACCTTGGGCTGTGTTGGTGAGGGTGTGCAACTGCGTGTCGTGGGTTAGAGTGGAGGTGTGGAGCCCTTTGGGGAGTGCAGATGGACAGAGGCTTATTTATAGCAAGCTTTAGTGCAGGAAAATAGCTTCAGGGAGCTGTGGTAATGGGATTGTAGGTCAGATGCAAAGGAAACCTCTGCTCATGGTGAAGATCATCACGAAGGCAAGCATCCCTTTCCCACCATCCAGACCTCAAATGTGGCTGCGTGGTTTATATCAGCAATAGCAATTGCTCACCTCTCAAGATTCCATCCCTGCCTTCGTTATGAAAAGGATTTTCTTTGTGTGTTACCGGGATGTGTTTGGTGCTTTGGGTGCATGACAGGGAACGGCCGTTGCTGTCACGGCATGGAAAACATGAGTCAAAGCAGCAGCCCATTGCCCAGAGCCTCCTGAAAGCCTGTTTCTGAGCAGCACGCAGAGCAAACAACAGAGAAACCTCCTCTCTGGGCTGCTGAGAACTGAGTTGCTGGGGGTTGTGGGTGATGGAATTAACTGAAGCTGGGAGTTTCCCCTCGTTTCTGTGCTGGTGAGGCAGGATGACAGCTCTGGAACAACCACTCCCCAGCTTCCCTGTCTGTCGGTGAGGTATTTTAAAGCCCCAAGTGTTCCCTCCTTGCTCAATGTTTGTGGTTAGCTGCAATTTCTATAAACTAAAGTCATTCTTATTTTGGAGCACTGCTTGTAACGTGTGTCAGTCATTTCAACGCTCCTCATGGAATGCTAATGGAGTGTTGAGTTCAATGACGTTTGCTCTCAGCAAACCATTTGGACCAGGGCTTTGGGAAAGCTGGATTCATTCCTCTGGTTAAGGACAGTGTGTCTCGAAGGCCAGACAGTGCCTGGGCACAGGAGCAGCCCTGACGCCACGAGTTGGGGCTCCTGCTTGGAAGCTGGGAGCTGTCTCTCAAGCGAGCGACTTTGCCCACGCAGAAGTGAGGAACAGAAGGTAGAGTTGGCGTAGGCTTGTCATTTGCATTTAAATAACATACATTTGGGCTCGTTGGGTAATTGCATGTTGTGAACAGGGCTGTGGGTTGGCACCTGAATGAGAAATGGTCAGGCTCAGGCAGGGAATGTTCTGGTTTAAGGATGGTTTCCTTTGGGAAGGAAGAAGGTTTTGCTGTGCTCAGGGCTTTGAGTACCTCGGAGCAGCTCCCTCCCAGAACAGTGATATGGGGGGAAAGTAAAGCTCCTGGCAAGGGGGGCAGGTTTGGGTTCTGGGTGCTTGTTGTCACATCCAGAAAGCAGATTTGCTTCTGTTCCCCAGAGATGTCCTATTGCCTCCGCCTCCTGTCACTGAGGGAGGAAGCTGCCCCATGATGCGGTGGTTTATGAAGCAGCACATGCAGTGTGGATCAGGGCATGTGGGGATCTATGAACTGAGGTTTCTTTGGAAGCAGGCAGGTTGGAGAGATGATTTGGCCGGTCATCTCCCTGCTAGGCTGTGTTTCCTCACAGAGGCTCGTGCACCGTCTCATGAGCTAAGGGAAAGTCAGTGCAGCACAGGGGCAGGCACACAGCCTGCTGCTTACCTGCAGGGTCTCCTCCAGCCATGACCTCTCTCTTTGCTGTTCCAGGACGGTGTCTCCTGCTGGGGTGAACGTGCTGCACGCCCTGAGCCGCTACAGCCGCTACATCAGCATCCTGGATGCTGACAGTAAGACTCTGCGTTGCCCCCTGTACAAAGGCTCCGTGGTGTCCCGGCTGGCGGATCACCGCACGCAGATCAAGCGAGGAAGCACCTACTATATGCACGTCCAAAGCATCCTCACCCAGCTGTGCTCAAAAGCCTTCCTCTTCACCTTCTGCCATCATTTGCACCTTCCCATCAGCGAAAGGGAACCCGAAGAATCCGTTGTGAGTCGCAGGATGAATTTTCTAAAGCTTCAGCTGGGCCTGGTCAATGAAGACATCAAGATCGTGCAGTACCTGGCCGAGCTGCTGAAGCTGCAGTACATTGAGGAGCCCGGGCAGGGGGTGAGCCCTCTGCTCCGCTTTGACTATGTGCCCAGCTTTTTGTACAAGATCTAGCCTCCTGGGCACTGTCTGCACTGGGGTCTGACAGAGCTCATCCCTGCTTCACATCGCTGTCTGCAGTAGCTCTCATACATCAGGAAGGGGTGAAGAAGCCGATGTGTTTGTGAGCACCTCTGCTCCATAGAAATCCATGTCTCAGAGACTGGATTTCTGTTCCCTATAGCCAAGGACGTAGATGTTCCATCACCTAAACCACCGGGCACTCTGTTTGTAAATGTTAGAAGGAGCGCTGTTAAGTTTTCATGGCAGCATCCCAGGGGGAATAGGGTATGGAGGGAGGTGGGCTGTGTCGGGGATCAGTACTAGTGCACAGCCCTCAAAACAGCAGTGCTCTGTAGGCTTCTGCCAGATCCCTAAATGTTCTTGGTCCCTTCCGTGGAGCCAGGATGGAGATGTGAAGGTTTTAATCCACCAGTGTCTCATGTGAGTGTAGCTTAGCAGCTCCCTGGCAAGGCAGCAGCTTGCACTTACCCATCTGGATGGTGTTCTTTCCTGTGTTTATCCAAGGTTCCCTGTGTTTCCCTGGACAGGTTGTCCCTGGGAGGGGGCAGCACAGTTTAAGCACATGTGCTTCTCTCCAGAAAGTGTGTTCCAGTTTCTCTCAGCTTTGTTAAGATGTAGAATGTGGAAGGCTTCACCCGCTGCCATCAATGTAGAGCACTGTGCCTTGTAACTTGCCATGTCCTGTTTGCACCTCTGAGAAGGGTGGGGAAGAGCTGGGAATCCTCAGAGCACATGAGGTTGAGGGAGGCCTTTTAATAGAAAGAAAGGGGCTGAAATGAGTGGGGGGGAGCCTCATTTTTAGGTGCTTTTTGTGATGGGGGGATGGAACAGTGCAGTGAAGCGATGCTGTGAGACAGCAGGCTGAGGGAGCAGCTGCCTGGCTGCTGAGATAGGAATGCTCGGGAGAGATCGGGGAGGGATGCACCAGGTCCTGTATCGTGTCTGTAATGGTTTATTTTGCTTGGGTTTATTTCTGGCCTGGAGTTGACTTCTGTGCTGTGTGGCACAGCAGGGTCAGTGTCACTGCGTGCTGCTTCTGCCCTTTGTCCTGCCTCCACTACCTCTCCTAGGGCACTCCTGGGTAGCTCTGGATGGGGCAGAACTGCTCTCTGAGCCTGGATGCTGAGGGCTTCTTTCAAAGCTTCTGTGCTGCTGCCATTAAGGTTGTGCCAGCAGCGTGGCGACAGCCCCACATTGTTCTGGGCAGTGTCAGGGGCAAAACGCTTCCATATGGAGTCTCAGAGGAGATGCTGCTCCTTGGCCACTTGGACCAGGCTGTGGTCTGCTCTGCCTGGTGCTGTGTGGCCATAGCAGCCTCTGTGGTACTCCTAAGTGAGAAAAGCCTTGCTGGGAAAGGTAGCCTTGGGTTTATTTGTGGTTTAGCACTGATTATGGGGGGGGGGGGGAGAAGAGGTGAGATGGTACACAACGAGCTGATGCATTGTTTGCTTTGGGTTTATGTATTTCTTTAAGCCTCTGTTTCTGGTGATGCTGTGAGGCAGTGCTGGAGGTGAAGGTGATGGCCCTTCCGAGCCCAGGGAAGGTTCTGTGTACTGATGTGTCTCAGACCCACCGGTACTTCCTGTGAGAGCCACATCGCTCCAAAACCAGGGTCCTAAAGGCAAGGAGGCACTTTGGGCACCAGCATCTGCAGCTCAGCACTGCTGCTGCCTCTTTCTTCTTTACATTCGAGGTGTAAAGGCTGTTTCAGAGGTCAGTGTTGTTTCCTGTGGTGCACAGCGGGGCCGTGGTACTCTCCGGAGGGATTTCCAAGGTCAGGGATTGCTTGTGACAGCGGGTTGAGGTCACAGAGGGGAAGCAGCGTGGCTGAAGGTGAGCAGAGTGCTCGTGGCGGGCTGACTGCCTTTAAAGCACGTTTAAAGGCCTCTTCCTTTCCAAATTGTGCCCTCCTGTCATGCCTGAGCTGGGCCTGCTGTGAAAGACTTCTGTGGCCATCAAAAAGGTGATTCGAGGTGTCCCCTGCTCCATTTGTATGCACCCAAACGGCTTCCACGTGGAAGCTGTGGTGAGATTCCCCAGGGAAAGAGGCATCATGGTAAATGAGTAATGCAGGTGACACAAGGGAGACAAAAGCTCCCGGATCCCTGCTGGAATGTGGCTCTGGAGGAGTGCTCAGTGTGGGAGCTGCTTTCCTGCTGACTCACTCCTGTCTCCAGCCCTCCAGGCTGATGGGTGACGGGTGCTGGCTGAGCTCTTGCTCACAGTGGGCTCGACCTCTGGTGTTCAGCTGCACTCATAATCGATATCTTCTTGCTCCCTCTGTCAAATCTGATGTTCAAGGCCGTGTTGAGCAATACTTGCACCACCGCCTGCCTGACCTGCTTCATCTCCGTGCCCCGTCTCTGGCTGGGGAGGATGCCCTGGGTACCTGGGTCAGAACAGGAGCTCTGTGCTGTCTGCAGCTCTGCTCTCAAGCAGGAGCTGTGGGGAGCCACATCTTGGGGTGTTTGTCCTCCTCAGTCTGGTTTACAGCAGCAACATGGACTCTGGGAGAGGGGGAGTTACATGGGCGGTGGCAGCCCGGTGCAGCCCTTGCTGCTCATGGTGCCTCAGTGGCAGCAGGAAGCCCGAGTGCTTTGGGTGGTTTGGGAGCTCAGTTCCTCTTCACTCAGTAACTTCTCTGTCTGCCCCTTGTTCCTGTGCAGAACAGATCCCTGTATTGGCACTTTAAGACGTTTCGCTCATCTTCACTGTGGTACCTCACTAGTTTCCGATAGAAACAGACTTCCAACGAGTTCCACTCCTCACCCTGACAGCTCCCGCAGGGAATCTTGGCATGTGTGTGCAGGTTCCTCCCAGTGCAGTACTGCGCAGCCCTCCCTCAGCTCTGCATGGCCCTCGCTGCTTCCGAGTCGCTGCCAGCATGTTCCCATCTCCCGCATGGCAGCTCCGGCTCCCTCCTCTCGCTGCTGGCTGTCAGGGAGGGGAGGCCCTGAGCCCGATGGAGCTCCCCTGTTCTATCCCCTCTGCTTGGGAAGCTCCTGTTCTTCCCCTGCTCTGCTGCCTGCAGATCCCACCCCGAGGAGGGTCAGCCATAGCAGTAGGCAATCTCAACCCTACTCCTCCTAGAACAGTGCTTGGATTTACTTCCATCCGGTAGCAATCACTTCTAAGCAGCACCTAAAAGCTGCCTTGCCTTGACTAGGAGAAGTACTGCCTATACTCTAGCAATATTCACCGCCTTTATGGGGTGGGAGAGGTGTTTGGGGGTGGGCGTTGGTGATTCCATGTCCCCAGGGCAGTTGTTTGGGTTCTATTGAGCGTGGCAGCACCCGGAGCCCCCCTATTCCGGTGGCGGGTGACAGCCCATGTGGTGACATTACAAAGGCTCCGGGATTAAGGTGTGATTGATGGGGAATTCAGAGCTGCTGAGGTGGAGAGTGCCCCAGGAGCACAATGTACCCCCATAATGGAGGGGTCCCTGGGATGTGTTTTAACTGGAAGGCAGAAACAGGGTACCCGGTCCCACCGGCAGCTCGGCGCCAGCGCAGGGATGGGGCTGGGCTCAGAGCCGCCTCTGAGGGCTGCGAGGAGGCTGTGCTGAATCCTCTCATCTCATTTGAAAGCACTGTATCCTATTCCTGCATGTGGAGTTCTGTGTGTGTGCGTGTGCCTGTGCTGAGTGCTTGTGGCCATAGTTAGAGGCGAGCGTGAGCAGGAGGGATCCAAGCAGCATGTCTCAGTGTTGTGGCTGTAAGCGTTTCACACCGGGGTTTAACAGATGTTGGCACCAAATGAACGCGTCTGAGAAATGTACTTTTAAAACAAAAAAAAAAGAAAAAAAGAAGAAAATTATTTATTTGGGTCAGATATTTTTGAAATACAAAAGAAAAAACCAAACACGACCAAGAAATTGCTGTGGTTTTTATGGCTCCTGCTCCTGGGTTGTGGTTCCGTTCCTCATTTGAGCGTCTTATTAAAAAGGGGGTTTCTAATCTCAACTTTGTGCTCAGAGAACTCAGAAGATCCTGGAGACGTGGGATAGGATGGGATGGGGATCCCGGGAAGGCTCCTTGCAGACAAGACCTTGGCCTTGTCCAAGCCTGTGGAGACTGGAAGGTGCAAATGGAGAGCAGGGAATCCTGGAGGCTGAAAGCAGGGAGGCTTTTAGCAGCACTGCTGTCTCCTGTGCAGCCGAGCACTGCACATGTGGCTGCAGGGGGGCGGCTTCCTACAGGTGGCCCCCACATCCCTCCTGCATGTCCTCATCTGCTGCTCCGTGGCCACGAGAGCTGGATCAGATGTGGCCATGAGGCAGAACGTGCTTGGTCCCTATTGTAACAGTGGTGATGGGGTTGGTGCCCCCCACGGGAGTCCTGTGCCCCAAATGGGAGGTGAGAAGGAGCCGAATGAGGAGCTGCTGCTGCTGCACCAGAGCCAGTGCCAGCGGGGAGGTAGGTGCTGGGAGAAGGCACCGGGTGTTGGTCTCTGTGTTGCATTCCCGGGTGCTTCTGCAGCTCCAGGAGCAGGGAGGGTGCATCCCTTTACAGGACCGGCAGCCCCGGGAGCGGGAAGGTGCCAGCGAAGGCCTCCACCTCTTCCTTCAGTGCCTTCAGCTCCTTCCTGTATTTCTCCTCCTCCAGTTTCTCCTTGAATTCCTTCAGCGTGGCCTTGGGGTTCATGTCGTTCTGCACCCGCAGTGTCAGCTCGATCCCTGCCAGGGTGGAAGATGGCATGCTCAGTGCTGTGCACCCCACTGTAGGGCTGGGGCTGCTCCCCGGGACACAGGGAAGGGCTTGGGATGGGAGGGAAAGAGGACCGGGAGAAGCTGTGCCCTGGGAAACCAGCATGGGATCCCTGAGGACAAATGGAACTAAGAGGTGCAGGCTTTGAGCCCACTGCTGTGCAACAGGGAGGGTCTGGCTGGTCCCAGCTGTGGCCAATGTCCTCTCCCACATCCAGATGTGCAAGTGGGACAGTTGCTCCTCGCTTTTGTGTGTGCTCTTTTGCTGGAGAAGCCGGAGCTTGGCTCAGGTGGTGCCTCCTCACGCAGAGGAGCTGCCCTGTGCTGCCAGCCTGCCCCAGCCTCACCTTTGTGGATGTACTGAGCCACCATGCGGAAATCATCCTGCCGGAAGCCACGGGACGTGAGAGCTGGAGTCCCAAACCTCAGACCGCTGGGGCGCAGGGCACTGACATCACCTGCACCAGAACAAGCCACGTGTCACCAAACCCCCCCCACGCAGGGGTTCAGCCTGGGTCCCAGCATCCAGGATGGACCTGGAGCTAGGAACCCTGCACAGCCCACAGGAGATGCCCAGCAGGTGAGGCAGGGTAAGGCAGAGCTTGTGGGGTTCCTCACCAGGGCACGTGTTCTTGTTGCAGGCGATGGAGCAGAGCTCCAGCACCCTCTCAGCACGGCTGCCATCCGTGCCTTTGCTGCGCAGGTTCACAAGGATCAGGTGATTGTCAGTGCCCCCTGCAAAGAGAGGGGATGGTGGGGATGTGGGATAGAGGTAGGCTCTGCTCCCATGGGAAACTTCAGCAAGGAAAGGTTTGGGATTGCATGGGGCTGCTGGTTTTGGAGGCAGAAGGAGGCTCAGCCCCATCCCACCACTGAGACCCATCCTCACCAGTGACGATGTCGTAGCCCAGCTCTGTCAGCGCTGTGCAGAGCACCTTGCAGTTCGCCACCACTTGCTGCTGGTAGGCTTTGAACTCGGGTGTCATGGCCTGCTGCAGCGCCACAGCAACCCCTGGAGGAAGGCAGAGCAGGGTGAGTTCTGGTCAATCCCACTGGGATTGCTGATGGGAATGTGTGGCACTGCCAGCAGAAGTCATCCTGGAAGCTGAGCAAACAGGGATAGTCCCTTTCCTTAGGCAGGCTGGTGTCATTGCTGTGAGCACCACACCAGGGGTCAGAGCCCAGCCAAGGGCATCCTTGCCAACTCCCTTTGCCACCCAAGAGCTGGTGGCCAGCCTGGATGTGTACCTCCAATGGCATGGTTGTGGGGGCCTCCCTGCAGCCCAGGGAACACTGCCTGGTTGATGAGGCTCTCCAGGTTGTAGAGCACCTCCTTGCCTGTCTTGGGGTCCACGCTGCGGGTGCCTGCAGGAGGGGAGGGCAAGATCACTCACGAGGCAGGAATGGTGGTGGTTTCTCTTCAAATCTGGGCCTCTCTTGGCCCTGGGAAGCTCCCCAGATGCTCCCACACCTTCCTGCCCCCCTTCTTTCCCAGTTAGAGGAGGAATAGCTTTAACTTGCAGGCCCCCAGGCTGCGGGAAGCGTTTCTCCCTGTTCCTCAGGCAGGTCAGGCACCTTTGCGGTAGAAGATCATGCCGGACCTGCAGCCCCGCAGGGTCTTGTGCGTGGTGGTGGAGACGATGTCGCAGTAGTCGAAGGGAGAGGGCACCACACCAGCAGCCACCAGCCCGCTGATGTGGGCCATGTCGGCCATGAGATAGGCACTGTTGGCATCGGCGATCTTCCGCATGCGGGCATAGTCCAGGTTGCGTGAGTAGCAGCTCACACCTGCAGGGAGAGGGGATGGGATGTGCATGGGAGGACAGCCATGGGTCCAGCCCTACAGTGGGGACAATCAAGCTGGGGATGCACGTAAGCTCTTGCCAGCATGCTACCAGGGTTTGATCCTTACCTGCTATGATCAGCTTGGGGTGGAAGAGCTGAGCGTTCGCTTCCAGCTGGTCATAGTCGATGTAACCGGTCTTGGGGTTGACCTGGGAGAGGAAGAGGAGGGTTCAGTCACTTTGGTGTGGGAGAAGATCAAGTGCAGCACCATAATACAGAAGGGGGTGCTGGGAGCATGACACTTGCAACTTTAAGAGGCACCAACACTTATGACAGTAGCACCCTGGAGCATCTCTCTGTACCTTATAAGGCATGGACTCGAAGAAGACAGAGGTGGCAGAGATCTTCTTCTTCTCTGTCATGAACCCGTGGGTGAGGTGGCCTCCATCGGGCAGGTCCAGCCCCATGATCCTGCCGTGGGGCTCCACCAGGGCCGTGTACACCGCAAAGTTTGCGGGTGTCCCTGCAGCAAGAGCACACCAGGACAAGCATGAGTGCTGGGGCATGGAGAGGTCAGTGCAACTGGGCTGGCCCTCCTAAGCACCCCATTACCTGAATAGGGCTGGACATTGACCCCCCACTTCTGGGGGTCGAGCCGGTACGCCTGCAGGGCTCGCTTCTGGCACAGCCTTTCCAGCTCGTCTATGAATTCTGTCCCACCATAGTACCTGACAGGGAAGCATCGAACAGGGGTTAAAACCAAACTCATTACTCAGATTCATCCCAGTGATGAAGCTGGGAAGAAACTGGGATGTTGCTGCAGTTGTGGCAGCCACTGAGAGAGCAGCTGCAGCAGATGTGATCCTGCTCAGACTGTCCTCCATGTGGCCAAGGACAGAAGCCAAGAGGGCCAGAGCATCCCAGAGGTGAGATCTGGTGGTTCCTCTCCCTTCCTGCAAGGATTTGGGTTGGGTTGGACTCAGTTACCTCTGTCCTGGGTACCCCTCGGAGTATTTGTTGTTCAGGCAGGACCCCAGGGCCTCCAGGACTGCTCGGCTCGCAAAGTTCTCTGATGCAATTAATTCCAGCCCAAGCCTCTGCCGCTGCTTCTCCTTCTTGATGATGTTGTGCACCTTTGGGAGAGGAGAGAAACAGCTTTACCCATGCTGCCTCTGCCACAGGGAACGGAGAAAGGCCTGGAAAGGTGCTGCAGAAGGGAGATGAGATCCCTTCTTCCTGATCCCAAACAGTTCCTCCTGTTTTGGGTTTCTACCTGCCAGATAATTCAGCTGTCATTTGGGCTTGAGATCCATGGGCAACAGCCACATGGCCTGGCTACTCCGGTGTGAACATCAGAGCTTCAAGCAGAGGGGCATGAGCCATAGATGTGAAGTTATGACCATACGCATGGTTGGAGGATGTTCTCCCTCTCCCCTCCATGCAAAGAGGGCTCGGAGGATGAATGGGTCCCACCAGCTCAGCCTTGGACTGTCTCTCTGCTACATCCCTGGCTTGAGGAGGTCAGCATGAACAAAGCAGCTGCTGGGCAGGGACCAGGAAGGGGCTCTTACCTCTGGGTCATTGCTTTCAAGTGGCTCCATCACCATGTTCCTATGGGAGGCCCAGAGTGCCACGCTGGGGAGGCCCCCATCGCCCTGTGTTGAGTTTGCCATCCTCCTGCTGGGTCTAAGGTCACCTGCCAGTGGAGAGGGGAGTTTGTGGGTGCCTCCATACCCCATCCCTACATGCTGCCTGCTCCCATCCCACATCTTGCCTGGAATCACATTCTTCCCTGCTGATTTAAGACCAATTCATTAATCACAGTGCTTCGGTCATATCTGATTCGCTCCCATCACTGCCCTGCCTGGGCTCCCCTGTCCCAGCTCTGCAGTGCCTGATGAAACAATGCAGGCTGTGTAATTTGAAAGGCAGTGAAGTGCTCATATCCCCAGACCTCAGTTTCAATGCACGTTGCATCCCCCCTAGCACGGTTAAACCTCTCTGCTGCTTTCCCTTGTGCACAGCCATGAGGGCAAAACTCCAGCAGATCCTGCCCCAAACCCTAACTGAAGTGAGCATGGCTGGAGCTGCACTCCGAGAGGCAGCAGCTCTGGCTTCCTGTGTCATGTCCAGGCCTGGCAGCAGCCCTCTGGTCCCATCAGTGTGACCACTGCCCGTGGGCAGACATGACAGCCCCCTACTGCCTTGGCTGAGAACAATGCCTCCTTTTACCCATTAACCATACAAGGCCAGCAAAGGGCCGTGAGCAGGTTGTTAAGCAACCACACTTAGTTTGCTTACGCCAAGCTGCTAAAGACTATTCAGCACAGGCCTGCTGTGCACTGGCCTCGCTGGGTTGGGGTGCTCTGCTGCGCTCCTACCTGAGCCTGGGGCCTCAATGGCAGGGTGGGAATTCCCACACTGAGAAAAGCTTGGGCTGGGCACGGTGCTGGGTTGGAGCAGCATGGTTGGGTCCAACACATCCGCCCAGCGCAGGTCACTGCAGGGTTTGCACCCAGCATCTTTGGCACACTTGCAGAAGGCTCAGGGGAAACAAAGCTCCCCACTCCCCAGCCAGGACAAGCCCCCCATTTCCACCCTCTTAGTGGGATACCAGGTTACCCCGGGCAGTGATGACCCCCAGCCCTGAGGCTCCATCTCCGCCAGGCTCTGTGCCCCCCCCACCCGATCCCGGCTCCATCACCTCCCGCACCCCTGAAGCGGCGGTTGGAGTCAGTGCTGCCCGCCCGGCTCTCCCGGTCCCTGCCCGCCCCGCACACCTCCTTCCTACCCGCACTCCGCGCCGCGCCGGAGCCCGCTCGCGCGCCGCCGCGCCCAGCATAACCCGCTCGGACACGCCCCTGCCGCATCGGCCAATCAGCGCCTCGCTCTTCCCCGCTAGCGCGGCGCGGGGCACACCCCCGGTGTATCTAGACCAATCAGAGCCGCGCTCCTCCCCTTTCCCGCGTCCTATCAGCCCGCGCCGAGGCGGGGCTGGCGGCGCTGCCAGCACGTGGTCGGCGGGGCGCGGGTGACCTTGGCCGTGGCAGGGGCGCTGCTGCCGTCATCCCAGCGCTGGCACCGGGCTGCTGCCATCGTCCCACTGCTGCCATCGTGCCACTGCTGCCATCATCCCACTGCTGCCATCGTGCCACAGCTGCCATCGTGCCACAGCTGCCATCATCCCAC
>JANRGW010029871.1:14857-24946 GCA_024733675.1 Psilopsiagon aymara
TCGTGCCACTGCTGCCATCATCCCACTGCTGCCATCGTGCCACAGCTGCCATCGTGCCACAGCTGCCATCATCCCACAGCTGCCATCGTGGCACAGCTGCCATCGTGGCACGGCTGCCATCGTGCCACTGCTGCCATCATGCCACGGCTGCCATCGTGCCACTGCTGCCATCGTCCCACTGCTGCCATCGTGCCACTGCTGTCATGCCACTGCTGCCATTGTGCCACTGCTGCCGTCACCCCATGCTGCTGTCATGCTGCAGGTCCGGCCCTGCTGTGCACCCCAAAGGAGTCCCCACCCGCCCTAGGGTGCTCCCAGTGATCTGGGGGTTCCTCTTGCCTCCCCCATGACCTGGAGGATGGGGCTCCACCACCCTGCCCTCGAGGGCCTGGCAATGCTGCTGGCCAAAGCCATGTGTGTGCTATGCCAGGCCATAGCCTGGGGGAGCAGAGCTTGTTCCAGCTTCCCCAGAGCAGCCCCAGTGCTTGGTGGGCATCCTGGTGCTCCAGAGGAAGGAAGCAGCCCTGAGGGGGATGTGTGGTGCAGACAGGAGAGGGGCCATGTGTTCTCTGAGCATCAAATCTGAGTGAGCAGGTGGCCTCAGGCAACCTGTGGCTGCAAGGATTCAGGGGTTAAATCAGTGCAACAAAAATTGAGGAACAAGATTAGGGAATAAGTGATCCTACTAAATTCCTCGTGATCCCAAGCCAGGGGAAAATGGGATGAGGCAGCGTTGAGTCACTCTGGAGAGGAGCAGTGGCTCAGTGGGGAGGCAGCCAGGAGGTGAGAGCATCGGCTGTGGGCAGAGTGGTGAAGGAGCGGTGAGAGCTGCCACTGGGAGCTGCGGAGGTGGGTATGGGAGTGAGGGGAATGGCGGGAGCGCTGGGAGCGTGGTGTGAGGGGCTGACGGTCACATCCAAACTCACCTTGAGGGTCATCCTGCTGTTGGAGTGCACCTCCCTGGAAGGCACTTGCTGAAGGAGCAATCTTTTGACTTAATCTTTCTCAGCCTTGATGGGTTTTGCTACCTGACTTTGTTACTGGTCATCTGAAGAAGACTCATTACAGCGGCAGGGTTTGGGGTTCCCGCAGCCGGCCCGTGTCAGATTGCTGCTGTAGGCTGATTTACTGGCACAGAGTGCCCAGAGAAGCTGTGGCTGCCCCATCCTTGGCAGTGTTCAAGACCAGGTTGGACACAGGGGCTTGGAGCAACCTGCTCCAGTGGAAGGTGTCCCTGCCCTGCCCAACCCAACGTACTCTGGTTCTGTGACTATGGAGGCGTTGTTCTGACAGTGCTGATGCCAACAGCAAAACCTGGGCTGTTTTCTCTGGTCACAGAGATTTCTGTGATGCGCAGAAGTCACAGAGAAGGATTTCTATTAATTATACACTGTTACACAACCTGGCTTTGCATACACATTTTGTGTACAGTTACTAGTGAAGATTTTCACCTCTCTGGAGCTGTAGGAGCTGCAGATAATGGTCGTGTGTGCTGTTATGATTTCAGGACTGCTTGCTCATGATGGACAGCGTCTCTTCTTCCCCTCCTTTCTTCTCTGTCAGTTTCCCCACTGACCAGCCTGAGAACACCACTGCCGATGACGAATACTCCAGCCTCCAAAAGAGCATGCATGTCCTCTCCATGGTGGTATACAGTGTCGCCTGTTTGCTGGGGGTGACAGGCAACGGCCTTGTCATCTGGATCACAGGCTTCAAGATGAAGAAGACGGTGAACTCAGTCTGGTTCCTCAACCTGGCCATTGCAGACTTCATCTTCACCTTTTTCCTGCCCCTCAGCATCGCCTACACTGCTCTGGGCTTCCACTGGCCATTTGGGAAGCTCCTGTGCAAGCTGAACAGCACCATCGCCTTCCTCAACATGTTTGCCAGCGTCTTCCTCCTGACAGTCATCAGCATGGACCGCTGTGTTTCTGTGGCCTTTCCTGTCTGGTCTCACAACCGCCGGAGCCCGGAGCTGGCGGTCAGGATCGCGGTGGGGACATGGGTCCTGGCACTGCTCCTCAGCTCCCCGTACCTCGTCTTTCGGGACACTGCGCTCAGCTCCAGGAACAGCACCAGCTGCTACAATAATTTTGCACTGTCCGATGACTACTCGTCCGAGGCAACACGGAGGCTGTGGAGGATGAGGCATAAAGCCATGATCATAACACGATTCTTATGCGGGTTCCTCATCCCTTTCGCGGTGATCCTCATCTGCTACAGCATTGTTGCTGTTAAGCTGAAAAGGCGGCAGTTAGCCAGCTCTTCGAAGCCATACAGAATCATTATCGCTGTCACAGTCTCATTCTTCCTCTGTTATTTCCCCTATCATGTCTTCTCCTTGCTGGAAATATCCAAAAACTCTTCCAGTCATGAGATGAAAATGGCCCTTTTCATTGGGATCCCCTTGGTTTCCAGCCTTGCTTTCTTCAACAGCTGCATCAACCCCATCCTGTACGTATTTGTGGGGCCAGATTTCAAGGAGAAGTTCCGCCAGTCCATCCTGTCGACCTTTGAAGGGGCCTTCACTGAGGAGTCGGTCCTGGGCAGCCTCACCAGCCGGAGGAAGTCCAGGTCTGCTTCCGAAGTGGAGGTCCCAAGGGTCTGAGCTGGTGCTGGTGTGGAGGGGACAGTTCTTGCTCTGCAGTGTCCCCTCATTTCAGAGCTGCAATCACAGGACTGGGGGCTGCAAAGGGAGGGCTGTGCTAGCTAACGAAGGGTGATGTTTTGGGGTGTCTCAAGTATACTACGACTTAGTACACCATGGAAAGGAAATAACTCTGTGGCGCTGCAGCAGCATGGGTCAGAGTAGTGTCATTTTATTCCCTTTGCCACTTACCTAGGGGAGACATCTGGGGACAAATCCTGTCTGCATCTCCGCTGGCTTCACCTGCAGCCTGCAGTACGTTTGCACATGGCGAACCGCAGGGCGATTTTCTTCCTTGTCCTTACCAGACTTTCATGGCAGCTCATCTTCACTGGGGTTCCAGCAGATGGGAAATCAGGTGCAGCTGCATGAGGCTGCACTGGAGATATATGGCTGCACCAGCATTTCATCTGTCCAGGGGAGAAAAGGAGGAAGGGGAGAGCTATTTCATAAGTCCCTGGTAATTAAACTCATCTTTTCTCCCCTCAGATTTGTGCTCCAGTTACAATTTGATGCACACTGTAACTGTTTCCGAGCAATGCTTGGCTGTGTTCGTGTTTGACATGTTTCCGGCTCTTAAATAGCAGAGATCTGATATTTTGTACTGGTGGTGAATGAATACTAAATCCCAATAAACTTAGGTAAAACATGCTCGGCCTCCTGCGTTGTGATAAAAGACTTGTTGATCCAACCTGACCGACCACACTCTTCTTCGGTAACAGAACAACTAGATGAAAAGATTAAATACTCAGAATGTGGAAACAAACCACTGGCATTACAGCATATACCATGACTGAAGCAGACAGGACTCAACCTGGCTGTAAAGACTTGGGGAGCTCTGTCCTCGTGGATCTCATTGCCAGACCATGGTTAGGGCTTATCACTGGGTTTCAAGGCTTTTGGTACATTTGAAAACCAGTGGTTTGGAGGAGGAAGAAGAACTGAGCTGGGTCTGGTCAAGGTCCACATTTGCAAACTGCTCAGGGTAAGATGGGGTGTGGGGGGTTTCTTCCCAGGCTTGATCAGCCTCTGAAACTCTATTAAGTAGAAAATGATGGTCATGTAAAAGGGAGCGATGGCTGGAAAAGCCTCTGACTCCCAGCTTGATGAAATGAACGTACACGTACCTCGCTACTCTGCATGGATGACATTACCGAGTGAGAGCTGTCACTTGAACATGCTGGGATTAATTCTGGGTCTGCTGGGCCATGCAATATTAAATGAAGGCTGTGATCCTACAGGCATGCATGTACTTAACCTTAAATTCATGCACAAACCCACTGAGAACAGGGAGTGTAACAACAGCATCCATATGTCAAGCCTGAGTGAACACAGAGATTTACCCTTTGCCACAAATTGCTGCCTGTCATCCTGATAAGACTGCAATGTTTGCTATGCAGTGTGCAACTCCAGGGCTATTTACTTGCTCCTGGTGGTAAGCTACAGCATCGATTGCCACGTCAAGGTTGTGCAAAGCAGTGTTTGCTCTTTGTGGTGCTTCTTATCTCTTTGCAGAGCTCACGTAATTCCTTGTGACAGGAGTCTCTGAGTGTTGGACCAAGGCCTTGGACTCCTGTCATGCTCCTCTCCTCACCCCAGCACCCAAGAAGGGTCAGGACTTGAAGGTAAGAAAGAAAGAATTTCATGGGTCATTTGGACATCCAAGGTGGGTACAGGATTCCCATGGGACAACATCATTTAAGTGAAGCTGACAGTGAATACCAGCAGATATCTAACCTGAGCTCCAACTCCTCCTGGCACCCCAGACAAGCCCAGCGCACCTTCTGAGCAGCAGCTCTGATCTCTTTAACTCCAGACCTGAGACAAAGCTGCGCTTTCTCCTGCAATATGCCCACCAAGGAAGCTGCTTCCACTCTAAGCAGCATGTTATTACACCTAAGGAAAACAGTGTGCTCGGGTCTGATCCCTCTGTGCAGTGAGAAACCATGCTGACATCAGTACGGGGTCAGGCTGCTAAGGGACTGGTTCCAAAGTAAATCTCCTATTGTACTGAGCTCCCTCGTATTCAGACTATTTCATTATCACCGTGATTATTGTGATTGATAGTCCCTCATTCCCAACCAGGAAGCAGGCTGTTCATTCCCTCTGAGCCCTCTGTTTGTCATGTGCTTATCTAGAAAAGCTTGGACATAAAAAAAAAAGGGGGGAAATCTTTTCCAAAGGCATGGAAATAATCCAGAGAGGTTGAACAACTCTTCTGGCAGCTGTGTCCTGCTGTGACGCAGTTCTGCTCTCCAGGCTCTTGTGGATGTGACTGGATGGGTGGAATAGCCTGAACGCCCCAGTATTGGCAGTCATTGAGAAAGGCCTCTGCCCTGCTGGCACGAGGCCCTCATTGGTCCCATGGAGGGGCTGATCCAAAAGCCCCGCTCATACAAATCTGGCGTGTGCGGAGCCATCGGGCCTCAGGGGTTTAGGCATAGCTATTGGGGCCTGCGGGGTTTGACTGTGCATGGGGGAGCCAGGGAGGACATGGCAAATGGTAGTTCAAGAGGAGAAGGTATTTTCTCCTTGGGACCTGGATGAAAGCATGGAAACAGAAACTGGGCTCAGAATGGCTAAGAGAAAAGAAGGTGGAAGGAGTGGGAACAAAACCCAGCAGATGATGGTAGGTGTAAATGAGTGGGAGGAGGGAGACTGCAGCAGGTCAGGAAGATCTCGTTAAGGAGAACCTAATGAGACTATAAAAGCAGCTGTGACAGCCAGCAGCTCCCAAGCCTTTCCTCTGGTGAACCCTTCCTGGTGAGTAATGTTTTTAAGTGTCCTACTCTTGAGTTTGGGGAATCGACTTGTTAGATAAGGTCAAGCAAAAGACAGTGCATGGAGGTCCGATAGCAGAGCCTCTTCCAGAGCTTGCTGAAGTCAGGCAGGAAAATTAGAGCACTGGTACTGGTAAAAAGCTTCTCTGTGAAGGAGAGCTATTGGCATTGCTGTTAGTCAGTGGTGCAGGCCAAGCCTTACCCAGGTCTCCCAGCCCTTCTGTGTAGCAGATGGGTTCGGGTTCCAGCCAGTGAGCAAATTAATCTGCTGATCCAGAGTAGATCCTGGTTGGCACAAACTGGGGAGCATCTGGGGTGCTTTTTGCTGGTTGAGATTTGCTTATTCCCTGCACCTCTGCCAGCTTCCAATTAGCTGTGTGGGGCAGGGCTGGTAGCAAACCTTTCTTCCACCTTCCCCAGTCTCTCTGTGCATCTGCACATGCAAAGTGCAGGATCCCTTCTGCCCAGAATTCAGCTCTAATTTGTAAGCTCGCTCTGCAGTGACCAGTGCCAAACTCAAGCCCTTCCTGTATGTTCACTAAATGTCTATACAGGGTACAATGCTCACGCTCTGTTTGAAGAGGAGCTGTCACAGTGCAGTAAATGTCAAGTCACGCTAGAACCCAGCAGGTAGGACAGAGAGGAACAGGCACTAATTAGTGTTTGGCACTAACTACTCCAATTCCTAAATCGACATGGATTCACTGTCCAGTTCAACCACCTTTTTGTTAAAATGTGACTCAAAGAGCAAAGCCCATCTCTAAACAGGAGGTGCTGCATGTTACTGGGCAGTTATGCAGACTTTGCAGGACAACTGCCCACCAACACAGCAAAGCAAAGAGCATCTGTGACCAAAGCAAGAGGCACTTGTTTCAGGGCACTGTTTCTTCAAACCCTTGCCCTCTCATCTGTGTTTGTCTGGGCAGTGCCTTGTTAAACAGCAGGAATTCCAATGAGCTTCTCATCCGTCTGTTTGAAGGCTGGTTGGAGATAACCCTGTGCTCATGCTGCAGTGGCAGCTCTGTTACTCATTGCAGGCTGAGCCAGAACTAAGAGTGTGGTTAGAAACAGAGGAACAAACAGCTCAGTGAGTCTTTCAGCCAAAGCTTCATGACTCAGGAGGAACAGGACAGTAACAACATGAGCTGGTGCCTATTTCCTGCAGACAGCCAAGCCACGGCTAGGCAGTAATATCTAATATAAAGCAATATGAGAGTGCTCTCTATTTGCACAGACAACATTTGTTCTCTGCTCTGGGGCCTTATTCTAAGACACTCTGGTTCCCAGATGTGGGGAATGCTATTTTCCAGATCACTCCCAAGAAACAATACTCCTCCTTCCTTTGATTTATAGTTGCTTTGAGTTCTGCCTCCCTAATGGTAATATCCAAACCAGGAAATTAGACATGGTTGCTCCCAAGGCAGTGAAGTTGAAGGCACAGGACGGAGGTGGTGGCCTTTAGGCAGTGTGTGGAGGTGCCTGTCCTGCAGATCTTCCCAGCAGGCTCTGAGGGGCTGTGTGGGATAGAGGATGCTTCTGGGATGCCTCATAGGACCAAGCATTGGGTGAGACCAAACCTCTTCACAGAGCTCTGTTAGGATCAGATCAAAGCATGCCTTTGATGTAGTGTGTGTGATGATTGTTGCTGTCAGGCGGTTTGGTAGGTGAGCTTTAACATCTGCCTTTTGCTATGAAGAACCAATCCAAATCAAACAAAAAAAGCCTACCTGACTGAGCAGTGATGGATGGAGCTCAGGAAATTGGATGGCAGCAGCATTTGTCTTCTCTCAGGTGACAGACACAGGCTGTTACCCAGCCAGCCTTGGCTGGACTAGGTGCACACCTCTGCTTGCCAGGGCAGCATCTGGATTGAGAGCAACAAATCTCTGTGAGCCAGTATTTCACAGGCAGCAAGGGTTCAGAATTCCATAGATGATTGCTAATTGAATCCTTGTAAAGGAAATAAACCCCGGGTGCTCATCTTGCAGCAACTCTTTGTTAAATTCTTAGCATGTGGGTAGCATATTGTAAAACTAACAAATCCCTCTCACTTGGGAGCTGTCACTTAAACTCGCATTGCTCTGGCCAGGAAAACAGAGGTGGGGAGGAAACTGATTTGCTCGAAGAAAACAAAGGCAGTAACATTCTAAAAAGGACCAGAAAGGATCCTTTAGTTCCTGGTCCTGTGGTTTGCTTAAGCAACGTCAGGAATTTGGGGCAGCACAAATCAAACAGTCAGCAACTTCTGGGTGCCCTAGGGTATTGAAAAATGCTTCTGGGGAAAGCTGCTGATTGCATTACGGGTCAGTGCTTTGCCATGTGTTGTTTCTAGCTGTTCTCCCTTAAGCTGCTCCACCGTGCTACCCTGCACTGAAACCCTGCATAAAGACTGATGCTGAGAGGGAAATCTCTGCTGCTCTGGGAAGATGTTAATGAAAAGCATAAAGCTCCTTCCCGTTTATACAAAAAGCCCCAAGCCAATAAGAAAAATCCCTATTACAGTCAATTACCCTGAATCAACAAAAGGAAAATAGACTGAATAGAACCATACAATGGTTTGGGTTGGAAGGGACCTCACAGATCATCTAGTCATGAGGTGTTAGGAGAGGTCTGTTCTCTGACCCTTAGGTGCAATTCAGAAGAGCCTCCAGGAAAGGCAGAGGATCATTGCTGCCGCCGTGAGTGTACAGAGAGACCCATGGCCTCCCTGGTGACACGGTTCAAACAGACATCTGCTCTCTACATCTGGCAGCAGTGAAGCACAGGATCAGACTCTACAGCTCAAGGAGAGTTCTAAAGCAGGTACGTTCATTACGGCACCGGGTGCAAGGGGGATCACTCCTCCTAACTTGCACACCAAGGGGTTAAGCAAGCAGGTATTTATTATACATGAACATGCAGATTCATTATGTAGCTGAGAGAGGTGGGGATATCACAATTAGTTAGGTATTCATTAGCGTAAGTCTCCTTCCTTTTGGCGCTTGAGCACTCCCCTCCGAAGGTGGTGGGTGGGGGTCTTCAAGATGAAGTAAGGAGTCTTCCTCATGGGGGCAGGGGTCTTCAAGATGAAGTAAGCAGCCTTCCTCATGGGGGCAGGGATCGTCAAGATGAAGTAAGCAGTCTTCCTCATGGGGGTAGGGATCTTCAAGATGAAGTAAGCAGTCTTCCTCATGGGGGTAGGGATCTTCAAGATGAAGTAAGCAGTATTCCTCAGGGTGCACTTCTCACCTTTGGCACAGCTGGATGCCCCAGCAATCCCAATGAGCTGAACCCAGCTGTATCTGTAAGATTCTGAGAGCAGTGTGACCTTGGTACAAACTGTATTGCAAGCAGGACAGCATGGGCAGAGAAGGAGTATCCCAAGCTAGCAGATGTTCGGGAGTCAGTGTCTCCAAACTGGTAAATTAGAAGGATGGTAAGAAAGAATCCACTCATTAGAAGGATAAAAAGCAATAATTCACTTTTATAAGACTCCTAAATTCTGTTATCACACCACAGACTTACAACACAAACCTTGTTCTCTATCTTAGACCTAAGTTAAAAGTATTTTAACCTTATGTTTTCCAGGCACTTGCTTTCCTTATATCAGCAGCTCCAGGTATAAATTGCTCTCCTTGCCCCATCCCAGCCTGTGGAAAACACCCAAAAGAAGGAGATATGTAATCAAGCAATAAACAAAATCTGTGAAATACAGGGAAACACTGCCCTGTGAATGTTTAATATGGAAAAAGCAGCTTGTAATGAAACCACAGTTGGAAAACAGGGATGTAAACGCCATCCTTCTGCAGGCACACTGGGGGAGCAGTCCTGGCAGCCATGGCTTCTTCCTCTGTCATGGCAAGGGCAGCACAGACAGAAGCATCTGATGGGTGCTCAGATCATAAAATCAGAGTAGTTTGGCTTGGAAAGGACCTTAAGGTTATCTTGTTCCAGCTCTGCTCCAAGCCTTGCTCCAATGCACCCTTCAGCCTAGCAATAACTGTGTTTAAGTGTTACTTGTGATAAAAGCTGCAGCAGAAAATACCTGATCCCAGAATCATGGAATGATTTGTACCTTCAGGCTAAAATCCTGATCCATAAAATGCTCTTCTATGGCCATAGTGAAAAGTGGGATTTGGAACAGCTTCTAGCTACCCAGTTAGTCAGAAAATGTGGGGCTTGGGGGGTTTATTTCAGCATTGGGATTTGGGTGGAAAAGCTTTATCCTCCTGTGCGGGATGACTTGAACTTCATCACAGCAGTGAAGACACAACTTCTGTCATGGGCGCTGCTTGTGATAAAGCCGTGCTTTTAAAAAGGGTGGCTAAAATCAGTGTCTTGCTGCTTGAAGATGTGGAATGCATCTTCATCCAGTTTAACCTGCGTATGTTGCAAGGATGGCCTCGATACAAATGGGACAAAACACTCGTATTCCTTACAGCACTGATCGTTTCTTCATTTACTTTCCGAAACAGCTTCCCTCTGCAAACACTGCTGGACCTGATGGCAAAGCCCAGCCACGACCCGGTGCCCGCAGGGATGGCGAGGACCGACCCTCCCTGACGCAGATGTCGGCACGGGACCTCCAAAACCGCGCACCTCATGGACATCGCTGGTTTATGCTCTATGGACACAGCCCCGGTGGGGACATTACCCCCCCCCCCCCCTTATCGCGCTCGCCCT
>JANRGW010029874.1:0-42733 GCA_024733675.1 Psilopsiagon aymara
CCCGCCCCTTTTATCCTTTCCAACGGCATCCCGGCACGGAGCAGCCAGGAGCCAGGGAGGCTGCTCCGGCACCGCTCCCAAAAGTAGAGGCAAACAGACAGCACCGGCCTCAGAGAACACCCCCATCATCACTTAAACCCCTCCCGGGCTGTGGGGTTTGCTCAATAAAAGGCCCCACCCCAACCCCAGTACTTGTGAGGAAGAGGAGAAGCTGTTGCGTCGGAGGGGGGTGGCCACTGGCCCTCTGGGCACAGTGCTGAAGCCAGAGGTACCCGCAGCCAGTCTGACTCAAGTGATGACTACTGCATGATGCGAGAGAAATAGGATTTCTTTGATTAAAAAACAAAATTAAAAGAATCAATCCCCCAAACCTAGAAGCTGATCCCCACCTCTGAGGAGGGCGCTGGCTGCCCTCCAGGATCTCTCCTTAACCAGCCCCATATCACCCTGGAGCTCAGCTGCAGCACAGCACTGCCCTCCCCTTTCCCCAACCTACACAGCCCAGTTTAGGGGGGAACAGCAGATTAAAGGTAAAAACTTAAAACCATCGACTTCAGAAAGTCCCTTGAATTTAATTATTTTGTTTTAGGCTACCTTTCATGTTACGTCCTGTAGCTAGACACACGTGAATAGAAAAAACAGTACAGTTAGTGTTAAAGGCAAACAGCGGAGACCCAGAGTGCTACCCCAGTGCTGCCTGCTCCTCCCATCCCGACCCATCCCGTCCCCTCCCTGCCCGCCGCCCGGCCCTGGCCCGAAACCCAGCCACCAGGAAGGCGTGTTTGAGCCGAGATTTTTTGTTTTTCTATGAACAAAATAAAACCAAAGCTTGTTAGGCAAAAATAAAACAAGTGTCCCCCCGAGTCCCACGAGTGCGGCGGGCACAGCCAGGGAGGGTCTGCTGGGGTTCTGTGTTCCCGGCTGGCGAGGGGGCTGATGGCCCACAGACAGCACTGGTGTGGAGCTGGAGTGGAGGCCCCTTCTCCCCCAGAGAGACTCCTGTTCATTAAGGGGGCACGTAGGGAGGTGGCGACCTGTACGGGGTCATGTTCTTCGGACGGGAGCCTTTGCCCTCCATGGGTGCGGTGAAGGGCGGGGGAGGCTGGTAGGGCGGTGCATTGGGGTCCTCATCCCGCAGCGGTGTGTACTCCCCGATGGTGTCCTGGTTAAGCGGCGTGGTCTCTGGCATGCTCTGGTTGGGGTACTCCGGGGGGGGCAGCGGGGCTTTCTCCTCCTGGAGGATGAGCGGCATGCTGGAGGACGGTGGGGGCTTTGAGTCATCCAGCTCGTCAGCAAAGATGATGGGCACGCCTTTCTTTATGAAGGTGGCCTGGTCTTCGATGGTCAGCTTTCCTTTCCTCTTCTTGCGGTAGCAGATCATAGCAATGATACCGGCCACCAGAAGGATGGCAGCCACCACCACGGCGGGGATGACGGTGTGCAGGTACACATCGTCCTCACTGCTCTTCTCAGGGTCTTTGCCTGCTGCCACCGTTGGTGTTGCCTCCGAGACCACCCTTCCATCCTTTGTCACGGGGATGAACTGGATGTGCCTGCAGCTGCCAGAGCCCACCACCGACACATTCAGAGGCTTGAACTCAGGCTGCAGGACGTTGGAGAACGCTGGGCTCGGCCTGCCAGAGTCATCTGCAATTTTTTTGCTCAAAGTCCGGATCTGCTCCCGGGGGCAGGGCTCCAGGGGCAGTGTGTTGTTTGTCCACTCCACTATGATGGAGCCTTTGGCAATGTCCTGCACTGTGATGGTGCTGCTGTTCCTGTCACCAAATGCCAGAGCTAGCTTCTTTACCAACATGATCTTCTTATTGATGTCATTTACCACAGCATTGTGGTCCCCTTCCAGCCTGGCCTTGAACTTCACAGGAGACTTGTCCCCATGCGGGCGTTTGTGGACGTGGATTTCAAAAGCATCCACTGCAAAAAGCCCACCTTTGTCAGTTGCATACATGAAGTACTCGTGCTTCCCTATGTGGCTGTGGTCGGGCATGCCGTACATGAGCTGGCTGGTGCTGTTGAACTGCACCCACGAGTTCTCCTCTATCATCTGCTGCTCCTTCAGCTTCAAGGTCAGCTGCAGTTTATCAGTGGTTGTATCCTCCTTGTCGTAGAAGGTATCCGATGGTATTTTAACCTCAAAATAAGTACCTTCCCATGCATCGACTCTGTCAATGTGGTTCGTCAGCTTGGGTGGCTCATTTGGCTCCCAGGGCCGGGGGATCCCACTAGCTGTGGTGCGTACACGGGTTGGTGGTGAGGCCGTTGTCAGCTTGGAGATGGGGGATCTGGTGGTGCTGGGGGGCTTTGCTGGACGGGGCGTTTTGGGTCTCCGAGTAGGCCTTCGTGTCATCGTTGTGGAGGAATCTGTGGTGGATGGCGTGGCTGGCTTCAGAGTGGAGACTCTTGGTTTCTTGGTGGTGGTTGTGGGTGGTGTGATCACTGCTGTGGGCTCTACATACCCTGGCATCGTGGGGCGGATTGGCACAGTGGCTGTGCCAGTACCTTCTGCTACCCTGGTTGGCTGGATGGGTCCCAGAGTGGGTGTCTGAACAATGGGGCCTCTCGTTCTGATGGTGACTGTAGGCTTCCTTGGCAGTGGTATGGGCTCCCGGACCGGGGGGGCCGTTGTCTCTGTTGGAGGTGCAATGGCAGGGGACGTTGGGGTGGGGACAATCCTGGTCGGTGGCTCTTGTGCGGCAGTGGTGGGTGGCCCGATGGCAGTAAGAGGCGTAGGGGTGGCATTGATCTGCCGCCGCATCCTCTTCGGGAGGTGAGGCTTCTTGTTAGCAATGTGCCAGCCAACAACAGGGTAGCCCAGGCGGGCAGACATGGTTCCTTCCTTAGCTGGAGCCTCCACCTTGCTGATGTTGGGGACGCTGTTTTGGCTCAGAGAGCATCCTAGTTTCCATGAGAGTAAGGCCCCGTTTTCCACCACCTTCTTTGCATTTCCTGGTCCAGCCATGAAAGCTGACATGTCAAAAAGTCTGTTATTTACAACAGGAACCAACTTCATGTTATGAAGTTCTACCTCTGAGAAGCTTCTCATTCTCCTTAAGAGTTCAATCCTCTGCTTTGGTGTCATTTTTGTTAGGTCGGCATCCAAAATGACAGTTAGGATGGTGACCGGCTCTTCCGAGCCACACACAAATGGTGCTGCATCACTCGTGTCTTGGACGGCTGCTCTCACTGACTGAGGCTCGTTGTGATCTTCTTGGTGGACCTCAACAGAGAAGACGTTTGCAGTCTGTGGCACGTAGCTCCCGTTGGGGAAGGGCTGAAGTGTGGTCACGGAGATGTAATGGACGCCCTTGTCCGTGTCAAGGGGCAGCCCTTCCAGGGAGCTGCTCTCCGCATTCCAGTGTAACCAGGAAGGCAAGGAGTCCTTCCCAGCTTCGGAGATCTAGCAAAGGAAGAAAAGAAGAAGGTGCTTTTAGAAGTACAGCATTAGCACAGGGTTTAGCACTAATAACACTTAATTTGAAGGATTAAAGGAAAAAAAACCTGAAGCACAAGTAGGGAAGAACATCCTGGCTACAGAGGGGCAGCCTGTGTCTTCTCTGTATGGTGGCAAGGACGAGCTCTGTACAGCACTGGTCCCAGAGGGCTTCAGGAGCCACAGGAGGTCATGAAGTCCTGCAAAGGTCCCTCACCTGCAGGCACCAGCTCTCTAGCACTTGCTGTGCAACTACGAAGCACAAGTGGTTAATTTTCTTCATTTTCTTTGGGGGAGGAAGAGGAGTTTAAGTCATGGGGACAGCTACAAAGCTGAGGATGAAGTTACACCAGGCAACAGAGCTGATCCAACAACTGCCCCCTTCCCACCCCTGCCTTCTCCCTCCTTTCCTCACCTGATCACGCCCCACAAGCCCATCGCTCCAGCAGCCTGAGATACGGCCAGCACAGCACTGCCACAGCAGCGTGGGCAGCCAGGGTCTCAGCACTGGGGCACTGTTGGCCATTGCATATGGTGGCACACCAACCAGGGCTCAGAGTTAGCTTAAGATGAAAGATTTCACTTTCATACAGTACCTTGCTTCTGCAGACTACAAACAACTGGTGGCTTTGGCCAGACCACAGGCACCTCAGGACTCCAACACACTAAGTACCTACCTCTTTTAGGTCAACAGCAACACCTTTTCTTCTACATGACTTGTGGTGCAGACTGGTGAAGCACAGTCCAAGAGCACAAGCCTCCCCTTCAAACTGCCCAGCCTGAAAGCAGGGCCAAAGCATGCAGTGATGAGGTGCCCACACAGTCTAGAGGAGCGAGCTTGTGGTAATCTCACTGGCTGTCTCCTCTTCCCAATCCTTCTTCATCAATTTGTACTATTCTGAGCCCACCCTCCTCTTCTAACTTTAGGTCTCCTTCCCAGCCAGCCCATGCCCAGACCCTGCAGGTCTCCTCCTTTTGCTCATGTGGAGAAGGCACAGGTTCTTTCCAAAATGCCACCAGCCCAGCTGATACCCTGCCAGGGTGCTCCCTACCCTGTGCCACACGTCTCATGGTCTGGGGGGCTCCTGCCCTGGGCTGTAGTTGAGTGTGGATGCAAAACCACACTCGCCCCACAACTCCTCAGCTGACATCCATCCACCTGCACTACAGCCACGCACCGATCACAAGGCACTGTAGAGCCACCAAGGCTGCACAGTGGAAGGGGTGACAGTGCCAGCTTGGCCAGCTGTGACATTTCCTGGGGCTATAGGTACCCCAGGGTGAGTAACTTGAGCTTTGCCACCGCCCAGGCTCAGATGCATTTCAAAGTGCCCTGGCTGGGCTTCACCAGGAGGTATCTCCCCAGAGGAAAGAGGGTGTTTTGGGGCTCACAGGGACACATTTAGCAGCCTGGTCAGGCTCTGGGCTTGCTGCAGTCCAATGCAGGGGGCTTTGGTTACTCTGCAATTCTGTAAAGCTCATGCATATTTCATAGTTTATCCAAATGCGAAGCTGGGCCAGGAGTTTCACAAGGAACACTGCCTTGCAGGCGTGCCCCTGTGTCCAGCAGTGGGTGCAGAGATAGGGCTGGACTCCCCAGACCTGCCAGCCACAGGGCCCGCTTGGGAAAGCCCCCGGGACGGCATCCGGAGCAATGCCCAGTGCTGCAGGGCTGGGCAGACTGTGAATCCTGGGCGCCGCTCCCACATGCCCGGTGCAGGCAGCACACTGAAGGGAGGGCAGCTGGGCTCACAGAGCACCCCTGCTGCGGGTTTCGGCACAGTGAAGGGCCTGGATGTGCAGCTTTGGAAGAGTAACATAGGGCCCAAAAGCGTTTTGGTAAGAGAAGCATGAAAAACCTTTTGTGCAGGAGCCGCAGCAGGTTTCGGCCATGATCACACAGGCACCACCTGCATTCCTTGCCTCTGCAGAGGATCAGCCCTGCGTTCAGCCAGCCTGGACAAGCTGCAGAGCACATCATGAGACACACGCTGGGTACAGTTTATAGAGCAGAGTTTAAAGCTATTAGCACAGCTTTCGGTTAACTCCTCAGCAGCAACATCTGAGAGCAGGAAACAGAATCCTGCTTACATCAGCTGGAAGAAGCCACTCCATAGGACCTGTACCCCAATACCCTGATGTAGCCCACGTGAACCGAGATCCTGAGACGTGAAAGTGCTTCCACTTGGCCTTGCTGTTCACTCCTGTGTCTGGCAGGCAACAGCAGCTTTTGGCAGGGCTGCTGCTGCATGTACACACCCCACCACAGCAATGACAGGAGCTGCTTTGATCCCAGCCCTTCACCTGAGACCAGCACAGGGAGCCAGGCCTCCCTCCAGGCCTCCTCCAACAAAGGACCAAATTGTCCTTCCTTGGCATCTCTTCTGCCAAGAGAGAACAAAGGCAGGGGCTGCTCCTGCCCAGCCACAAGGGCTGAGCTGGGCTCGTGTTCCTTTAGAAAAGGGCAATTCCATTGCACCCTTTAAAAACTGAGATGCCAGGACAGTGCCCAGTAGAACCCAGTATTTACAGCAGCAGGATCTGGATGGTGTCACCCCTTATCCCCTCAGCCAAAACTAGCCACTAACCTGCCCTCTGGGGAGGAGGAAGGGCAGGGCCGGGCACACAACAGGAACAGAAACTTTAAGAAGCCAGGACAAAGCCCCAGCATTATGGAGGCTCACACAATCAAGAAGGACAAAAATGTTAATAGTGAGTGGTTCAATGCATGCTGAAAATGTAATTTCAGGCTACACTTGGGACAGATCTTTCCTTTCCACGCACTCTGCAAAAGCTCTTAATTACAGGATCATGCACTCCATCGTGATCCTCCAGAGCTTTCCTGGGAGTTGGGATTTGCTGCTGCCCTGTCCTCCCCGGGCACAGCCTGTGACTTGAAGAGAGGCACAGCAAGCATTACCATACCTCTGTTCAACCAATGCTTCTTCAAATACTGCTTCAAAGGGTGTTTATCAAGGCTACACATACTTAATGATTTGGGATCTCTATTTTCATGTTAAAAGTTTCCCTGTTTTCTATGTATGCAATAAATATCAGTCTTAGGCCCTGCCATTTCCCTCAAGGGCTCCGGTTTCAAAATAACTCTTCTGTTGCTCAAGAGGATAAAAAAAGGCTGTCTTTGTTTTCCCATTATTTGAGGTAACTGTAAATAAATGCTTATTGGTTAAAGATTACACAAACCTGGCAGTGTATGGAAGACCATTACAAAAAATACCAGTGTTTGGGATTTGATATCTGTACAGTGGCCTTGTTGGTTTTGAAGACCTTGTTCATAAAGTCCTTTCAGATAGACATGGCCTGTTATTTTTAGGCCAGCTAAGAGCAGTCAGCTCACGAAAGAAGATAGCTCAGTTTGATCTGTGGTTTTGACACTTACATGTTAAAGCCCTATAGCCAACAAGACAAAGACAAGCAAATGAGCAGTGAGAAAAAACACTGCCTCCAAGGGAATCCAGGCAAAAATCCACATTCTTGCCTACAACAGTGCCCTCTAAATCCTCCAGGTATTTAGTCCTCCTCCTCTCAATGACTCCTCCAAAAAGGAGGCAGCAAGTCCTTTGCCAAGAGACAGGTACCATAGGATCCTGCCACAGGTCTCCCTTTGGCACACAACTATGAACACCTCCCAGTCCTGGAGGCATCAGATGGGATCTCCCCAGTCTGTGCTGTCAGACTTTCCACAGGCAGCAGCAGCAGCCAGGGACTCTGCTCCTTCCTGCACCCTTTCACATCAGCCCTAAAAAGCCCCAAGTACTTTTGGGCAGGAGTGAGTGTGAACGCTCCTGCACCTCTGCCAGATTTCCCACTGCCCCCTTCCCCTCCTTGTGTCCAGCTGCTGCTGAGACAGACCCATGCCAGCGATTTCATCTGGAGCATAATTACTGTTGATAATTTACTGTACAACAGGCTCCCCTTCAGCATTACCCTAGCACACACATGGCCAACATTGAAAAATAGCCCTCTCTCCACTTGAACAGAAGGCAGACTGAACTGTGCTCAAGTTGACTGACCTAACCAGTGTTAAACCAAGTCTGCAGCATGAAGGCTTCTGCAAGCAATTAACCAGCAGGCAGGGAAAAGAAAATGGAAATTCAAATGCAATTCAAATGCAAATATAACTGCAGAGAAAGAGTCAAACCTAAGCTGTTTGCCTAAGCCCCAACTTCATCTTAATCCTCTGGCTAATGCAGTAGCACCAGGCAGTTTTGTCAGAAGAAGCAACAGGAGGTCTCAGCCCCAAATCAGATACCCCAGGCAGGCAGATTTGGGGCCAAACATTGGTTTCAGATTCCCCCTCCTCCTGTGCTGCTGGAACTGCGGGTGCTGCAGTGATTTGTGGTGCTGGCACAGCCGACCTGGAGCCAAGAGAAACAATGAGAACACACAGCCTGCAGGCTCCGAGTCAGGGGATGGACTCACCTTGGGAGGCAAGCTCTGCCCATGGGTCCATCAGGTTTGGGGTGTGCATTTGGCCACGCTGTCCAGACACCACTGCCCCAGGCAAGTCCTGCAGCAGAGGCTGCTGCATTAGGTCAGGGAACATGATGGCTAGTAGCAGGAGCTGGACAACCATTAGAACACAACAGCCATGAGCCTTTAGAGCCAAGGAACTGCCCTAACAGGAAAACCAGTCTGTATGCAACCAGACGATAATGTGAGAAGGAGCCTCTAATCTTACGTGCCTTCTCCTTTCCTCAAATACATCAGAGCTGCATGTATAGGACCACTAGGACATCAGAGTGGTCCTGCCAGAAATACAAGGTGCAGAAAACAGTGGTGAAAGGAGGACGAACACCTTTTGGAGTCTTCTGCTCCCATGGCACTGCTACAGTGTCACCGCCCAGTGCCGTACTACGGGAAAGCTCAGCCTGAAGAAAGGGAAGTTGAACTTACCTGCCCACAAGGAGCAGGGAGGAATGGCAGCACATGCACTTCCCAGCAGAGGGGACTGTGATATCTGCCAGAGCTTTTGGGTATCCTCAGCAGATGGTAGTGTTTGGAGCCATTGCAAGCTTTGGACAAAAGGCACAGGAACTCGCAGACAAAACCAAGATGCTCCAGCACATTTCATGCCATGTATCTGCCCCGGAAAGTCTAAAAACAGCCCAGAGACTTCACTGGCTCCTAGAAGTACGTCAGCCTTGCTGACCCGAGTCTTCATTACCAGCAGGAGCTCACCACCTCTGTTAAAGAGACTGAAAGCTATATGGGAACAGCCGGTAATTGGTGCTTCCTCTGAGCAGAGGGTAGGTCAGGACAGTTAAACTAACTGCATGCTTCAGCTGGTCCCTGCAAAAGCCCTGCAAAGCTCTTCTTGCACATCTTCGTGCACTGAAGCGTTACCTCAGAAAATTCAAACCTTCCAGCTTGGAGAACTGAGATAAGGGAGGGTAACACTGCAGAGGCTGGACCACAGGTCCTGGCCCTCAATGTCAAATTCAAACTTCAGTCCCTGAAGGACCAGGTGGCAAAGCAGCTGCTCTACTTTTACACACCTGTGAAAACCTGAAAGAGATGTTCATGTGTCTGCTGTTAATCTGCATTTCCCAGCCATTACCTGGACAAGTGAAGCCTCATTCATGGAAAGCAGCCCCTTTTCTTTGCGGATGCAAGCCCAGGGCTGTGCCTGCCTGCCCCAAAAGCAGTATTTGGTCTCAATAACTCCTTCACTATCAGGAAGATGGCTTCCCAACAAGGCAGGCTGAGCAGCTACGCCCAGCCCATGCCATCCCTGCATACTCCTACCATGACGGCTTCTTTTCCAGATGCGCCTCTGTTTGCTATAAGGACACTATTCAGCGTCCCACACTGCCTGGGCAAGGGAACACAACAGCTGTTTCACTGGGAGGTCGCTACAAAACATTGAGTGTCCCAAGAAATCCTCCTTTCATGGGTTCATGAAAGCAGCTTGGAAGGATTTGTTTAGCCTTATTGTTGGAGCTGGAAGGCGCAGCCCGCCTGCGCTGGGGCTGGGGTCAGCACGGGCTGCCCACACCCAGCTTTCTCCCTTGTTCAGGGGGCAGGAAAAGCCTTCCACAGCTTAAATCAAAAGTTCAGCCGGGCTCTTCTTTCAGTGTGACTTTTTATAAGCGAAAGGCCAAGGGGAAGCAAAAATACCACACAGCAGCGATGCCAAGCGCTGGGGTTTAGTGCTGCCGCCGCACAGCTAACCAGCCCCAGCAATTTATTCCTGCCATCAGCAGATTGCTGGGAAGCTGGCACTCAAGAGCGTGGCAAGGAAAGGCGAACCGGATCCCACCATCTCACGTCTGCTCCTTTGTAGGATTCTCCTTACCGCTGCATTCCTCAAGTCTCCCTGGATGCTCAGAGCAACAACCTGTGAGAGCAGGACAAAACAAGGAACTTCCCAGCCTGTCTGAAAAGCTGGTTTATAATTAGATTGAGTCACATTTTCCACTCCTCCAAACTCAGAGCTCGTTACTAAGCACTGAAAATGCCAAATTCCCTGACTTGGCCTCCCTGCAGGAAAAAGATAAGCGGCCCCCTCAGCCCCCCAGCAGAAATCTTATCAGGTCATCTTATCACCAAGATTGCAGCATGGCAGCCAAGCAAAGCCCTGCCCAATTCATCCTTTGTCTGGATCTGTTCCAGAAACTGCCATTTATCCCTACGCACTCCCCTGTAAACAGTGCCCGTTGCTGCACTTGATTCATCCAAGAAAACTGGGGACCCCAGGGATGAGGTGAAGTTCAAATGCTTTGACATAGAGAGCTTTTTAAGACACCCAACTTATCTTGTCATCGCACAGCCCCTGAAGAGCACTCTGCTTGTCTTCCTTTTTCGACAAATACCTCTTTCATAAAATTCAACATTCAGTTCAAACTCTTTGAAATAAGGATCATGGCAAGAGGAAAAGAAATAAAAAGTATTTTGTGGCTTTCCTTCCTTGAAACCAAGTGTGTCTGGGCACTGCAGGCTTGTTGCCAGCATCCAGCCCTTTGCTTTGGGGTCAGAGCAAGGCTGAGGCGTGCAGCACAGCCCTAACAGCAGGTACTTCATGTCAGGACTCCTGCAACTCCATCCCTGTGGGTTCTGTTCATAAAACAAGGTCCCTGAAGTCTGATAAGAGTAAAACTGTTCAATAAAAGCCACTTCAACAGACAGCAAATAGAGCAACCATTGGAAAATCAGGCTCCTGCTTAGAAAGTTTAGTGGTGGACTTGGCAGTGCTGGGTTAGTGGCTGGACTTGATCTTAAAGGTCTTTTCCAACAGAAATAATTCTAATATTCAATGAAAGCAAGAATCCTTTTGCCAGATTAATATCCAGTGCTCTGATAACCTCAGAAGCCCATTGCAGAGCTGCACTGTGTAAATCAGCTACATGAGTTAATTCAGTCTTTCTAATCACTTTTCCACCAGCTATGTTTGCATAAACCAGCAGGTTCTAGGGGCCCCCACTATGTGCTTTACCTGTCTTCCCAACAAAGCCCTGCTGAGACCACGTACTTCAAACCCAAACACCAGGAGCCAAGACTTAGCTGTGCTCACCTGGGAACTCCTCCTTAGCATCAGCTAACAAACCCACAGCAGATCTACCCCATGGGATCCATCCATACCCAACACTACCAGGGCGAAGGCAGGTCAGCAGCTTTACATTAGCTTCAAGGAAGACACAGCACATCACCTCTTGCTCAGGGATGTGCCTTGGGAAGCACTGTGCACCAGGAGTTTCTTTCCTTCCAGCATACTTTTAGACCCACCTTTAAACAGAAGCCATCAAATTGCTTGTCTTTATGAACACTGGGCACTTGCACTTAGGATGCTGGATTGTGCAAGGGCTCAAGTATTTTGCATGTACACTCAGAGGGAACGGGATTTATCCCTGCATCCTAAGGGAAAGAAGCAAGTATTGCCACAGCAATGCCAGCAATGCCACTTTGTGACTGTATTTAATACTGAGACCCAAGCGCAGTGCCTGGTGCTTCTGGAGTAGCATTTGAAGCCCAGATTTATTCCTTTCATTGCATCCAGCTTAGAGAAACACTACCATCACCTCTATAGCCCATGGCTCAGAGTCAGAAAGCTTTTCTCACAGGCTTGGAGACATCAGATGCTTTCTGCAACAGTTTGCACACCAAGACAGATAAGCATCCTGCAGGATGAAGGTACACACCACATAAATGCCTGCCTTCGTGCGATTTGTCTTTCACGGATCAAGGCCAGTGTCAGCTTTCTCAATGTGTGGCAGTGTACATCACCGGTGGGATGAGGGGAGGGCCACGTTTATTGCAAAGGCACCATTCCAAGTGCTGACAGAGGTGCTACCAGTGCTAGTGCCACTGTCCTCACCTGGTCAGCAATGGGTTAGGTTTTCATACAAATAATATGGGACAACCTTTGAGAAAGGAATAGCAGACCTCATGGAGATCACGGTCAGCACTGTAAAATCAACCATCGCACACACCTTGCCTAATGTCCACTTCTGGGACCTCAACAACTGGAAGCAGAAACTACACACCTGGCTATTTCAGCTGACGGCAAGATGTCTGAGCAAAGCAAGGCAGCCACGGAAAAGCAAACAATTGTAGGATGTATCAAACAAGATTATTTATAGAAGAGGAAAGGAAGTTTTGATGCCTTTATAGGAGGCTCTGGTAAACTTTCATCTGGAGTATTTTGCATAGCTGTGGTCATGCAAACATAAGAAAAATAAACTCAAGCTGGAAGAGGTACAGAAGACAGCTGCAAAGATGAGGAGAGGAAAAGCAAGCTTATTTTATGAGAAAGACTGAAGAGGCTGGCTTGCTTTACCTAATAAAATCAACACAGAGGAATATGCCTGACCCTTATAAATACAAAAAGGAAGTAAATATTATGAAGGTTGAACTGATTTAAGCTAAAGGGCAGCACATACAAATATTCCTAGCCATCTCTAAATTTAGGCTAGAAGCTGCGTTTTTAAATCAGAACAGCCGAATTCCGGAGCAGCTTCAAATGAAGTGTCAGGAACAGGAAATCCACCTGGTCTTCGGCCTGAGCATGATGTTCTTCAACAACAGGACACAGCTGAGAGGTAACAGGTCAGACTCCACACAGCTTCCAGTGGAAACAGGGAAAAGAAGATTGTCAGGCCAGTGACGACTGATTGTGGTGAGGGTGCCAGCACCAACAGCAATGGTTATCCTGCTCCCAGGATAACTAGGAGCTAGTGGAAACATGCGCACCCTGTTGTACTACCTGTCTGCATGGTGAGGGGGTTGTACCATATGTGGAAATTGGATGTTTTAACCCAACTCTTGTAAAATACCAAGGTTTTGATGTCAGAAGCTGCTGTTAACCCTTTTAAGAGGGCACAGCAAAGAGTTTTTGTTTCCAAGATACCTTCAGACACCAGAAAAGCAATCCTCCAGCGAGAAGCCTTTCTGTAGTGAGAAAGCTAGAGGACAGCATCTGGACTGAACTGCCATCAAATTCAACATATATATTCAATATACCTGCAAGCTGCAGCCAACCTTCAAAGGTCACATTAAGTCCTGAGAGAGGACTCATCTGGGAAGACAAGGCACAGGGGAAGAGGATTTCTAATGGCCAGTAAGTTACAGTGGCCACAAAGCTGTGCCAGCAGCTGTCTCTCAGCAACATGGAAAAGTGACTCTGAAATTAAGACACAAGGTAGTTTTTAACTTTTCTGTGTGTCTACCTTTGGGTGCTAGAATAGACCTGGTTTTGTTCTTAACTTTGAGATCTCACCTGTCCTCCAGCAGCACTGCTCCCAGGAGCACATACCTGGTTCACACAGAGCCCTCCCGCATGTGCAGGAGTGCATGCCTGCGAGGCACTCCTCCGGATGCCTGGCGCCGTTTCCATCCCACAACCAAGGCTGCAGAGGAAAGTATTTTGTCTACAGGCAGCTGGAATCTGCTAACAAGCAGGGAAAGGATCTGAGAAGCAGCTTCAAGGTGATCTCCACAGCAATACAAACCAAGCCTAGAAATAATCAGTGGGAACTATCTTGAATGGAAGCTATCACACCTTCTTCAGGCTTCAGATGGCAGTTTGCGGACAACAGCTTTAAAAAAAGAATTAATGAAACTATAGCCTATTTCTCTGACCTTTAAGGGGACTAAGTCTAGGCAACCACATCATATTGTAAACTCTCACCCGCTATTTCATCTCAAAGGGCACAGCCCTTATTCTTTCTCTTTAGAATAGAGAATCAATTAGCAAGATCCAGAAGTATTATGCTTTTACTGCTCCAGCTGAGAAATGCAGGGCAGCCTGAGAAAAAGACCAGAGCAATTTGTCCTGAAACTTTCCAGTAAAACAAAAATGCACCCCAGCACCCAGAATTGCCTACGCAGTTCTTGCTAGCCAGGAATCAAATCCCCATAACAAAGGCCAGCTGCGCTCAGCAGCCAACATGCATCCCCTGCAAGGAAAAGACCTTACAGATATACCATTGGAGTAAGGCTGCTTATAGTGCCCTAGAGCCTGCTTAAAATCGATTTCAAGGTGAACAGATGCAACATGCACTTGGTCAAGCCCACAGACAAGTGTGAAAATCACTCCCAGTGTTTGCTGAGCTATGCACAATCAGCAACTGTTGGGTCCTGCTCCAGCCCAGTCCATTTGAGGCTCTTCAGGCATCTGGCTGATGTTAGCAAACACGCCTCAACACCAAAGCGGCAGAGGGATTGTTTGAAGCAACAAGGTGAGGTGGAAATCATCTATCAGGATTTTCCTGCAGCTACTGAAGCTATCAAAGACGACTTTCGTGCCAGAAAAGGAGACAAGAGGAAGCTGTGGTGCAATACAAACAGTGACCGTTATTCTTGCCATCAAAGTAGCCATTAGACAACACCAGGACAAGCCACTCTGATGCAAAATCCCAAACCAGAGTTACCGTTTCTGTAACACAAGATCCTGGGGTGACTGCACCTGTCTGTAGCACTGGACTCTTGCAGCCCAGTGCTATAGCGGTGCCCCATGCTCAGAGCAGGGCAGGCATCGCTGCCCCCCTTCCGCACCTCCTTGGCTGCAGTCAGTAAGTGTCACAGTCTTTGCTGGAGAACTGGCCCATTCCCTGCTCCAACCCCGCGAGCCAGGGGCTCGCCCACCATGTTCCTCCTCCCCATCTGCTGTCTGCCAACAGCAAATGCATTCCTCAGATTTATCTGCCTACCACTGGCACACCGTGGCCCTGGCTCCCTCGCTGGAGCCAGCGGGATCACATAGCTGGATTGAGGACTGCGTGACAGCACGCAGAGCTAAAACAAACCTGCCTTCAAGGAGAAGCTGAGATTTCAGGCTCTCTCCTGACTTGCTCTCCATTTCCCTCTGATCTTCTCAGACACACCAGAAGGATGCCTTTTTAGAATGTTTTCTAAAAACGGATATTTAAAACTGTTTTTCAGTTTTGCTCTTTGGAAAAAAATAAAAAAAATCCCAAGATTGGAATGCAATTCCTTTTTTTTTTTTTTAAACTCAAAATTGTCTGAACACCACATGATCCAAGCAAGCAGATGCTGAGAAGTTGTCTCCTCACCACCTTCCCGAGAAAGGGCTGAAGATAAGCAATGTGTTCAGCAGTGCCTACCCTCCTCTGGGCAGTTCCAACACTTTCTTGCCCTTAGAACCGATTCCCAAACTCAGTTTTTAAGTGCCTTCAGTGCCAGCAGTACAAGGGTATGTCAGATAAAGAGAACAGCTCCCATCTTTCCCAAGAGGACTTAGGGATGAGGTCAGGAGAGACTGTGTCAAAGGCAGCCCAGAGCCCCGCTGGCAGAACAAGGTCTATTTGTCTAGCAGTGTTTTGTTACCACAGCAAAGAAAACTCCCTGAGCCTCAGAGCCACAGTCCCAGGAATTGTGTGGCTCCCTAGATCCTGAGGCAACATCTCCTCATGAATGTGCTTATCATTCCAGGGGCAGAGCTGTCTCACAGTTTAAATACAGCCAACAAACTGATCAGTCATCCCTGAGAAATCTCTTCTCCTCATTATAGAGGAAAGGAAGTTTGCAGTGAGGTGAAGAGTTTAAATCCTTCTCTCATACTCCCACAAAACCTTAAGGCTGCTTCCCAGCAACCCTCATGACCCAGTGGGGTGATCAGCTCAACTCCTGCAAGAGCATAACTGAAAACAAGCCTCGTGGAATGGCATCTCTCACCTGGACAATTTCTCCATTGGAAGCAATTAAATCTGTGGGAATGGAGACTCTGAAGAAGCGTCCCACCACGGCAGAGCTGTCTGGTATGCCCACCACAGCTGGCACAGTCTCCCGGAGGTCTGAGAGCACGGAGTGCATGGAGGCCTCCAGCTGGTTTTCCCAGTCCCGAACCACTTCTGCTGGCTCGCTGGGCCAGTGGCAGTGAGCAGAGGCCGCCAGCAGCAGCACAGGGAGCCAAGTCCTCCCCAGGAAAGGGGGCTGCAGGAGGCATCCAACAGTCATTCTTCCCGGTGGCCTCAGCAACAGTGCTCCAGCAGGAAAGGGGACTGCAGGGATCTGCAGGCACCGGAGCGCAGGCAGGGATCCACTGGTTCTTCACAGAAGCCTCATCCTAGGAGTCCTGGGAACCTGTTTAAACATAGGACAGTCAGCTCATTAGTGACAATAGCCACAGACAGACCTCCTTGCAAGGGACAGAGGGATACCTGCTGCACTACCCTCTTCGAGTCAGCTTTTTGATTTAAATGTAGAGTTACCACTACTGTTAAAGGGACCAAAAGCTTCTCAACAATTTTTCTGATCTACAGCACCTCTGAAGAAACAAGATCCTCCTGCTTTTCACACACACAACCATGTTTTTCCTGCTCTGGAGCCATAGCATCCTAAGATATCCACAGGAGATGGGCTAGGTAAAACCAAAGCCAAGACAGTGGTAATAGGTGACCTTTAAAGGCAAGCTGAAGTCAGGCCAAGGCACCAGTAACTGGCAATTACATGCCAGCAACCCCCTATGAAGGTGCCAAGAAACCTCTGGTACTCCAAAGCTGCCATCTTGACAGCTTGATGCACAACAGACACTTTTGCTTCTCTAACCCATGAGCCTGGCTTTCAAGCCAGGTCTCCTCTCAGTTCCAGCTTTTGGTATTAGTGTGTTTAGATCTGATCTGGGAGCTAACAATACACACCCCAAAGTCAGACTGGAATAAGCCATGCACAGTGTCCCACACTGCTACCTGCCATCCAGCTCCTTCCTGCTTGCGCAGCTCACCCAAGAAATATCTCCAGCTCTCCCTCACTATTCTTTCACTTCCGCAGTTGCTTCTCCCTCCAGACTGGGTCCAGCTGCAGCATGAAGGAGTCATGGATCTGTATTCACCCCAGATTCCTCTTCACAGCCCATCTGCAGGATGGACTGCACAACAGACACATGGACCAAGAGGGTGCTGTTCAGCCTCCAGGAGCACATAGGACTGGGCTCCTCAGGCCAGGCACTCTTGTGTCTTGAACCAGTTCCTTTATTTCCAGACTGAGAGAGACTGACTCCTAATTCCCAGGGCAAACACAGCCCAACTTCCAAACACTGGCTCCCAGCCCTCTGGGCACAGCTCTGCTTTATTTTAGCCTCTTCCTACTGCGTCGTGGGATGCACATCAGGCTGTCTCAAGAGACCCTGGAGACAGACTGGGTGGGAAGGGAAATCCCATTACTGCTTCTTGCCCTCAGACCTCCCAGAGCAGCACAACAGCAAGACCAGCCAACTCACTGTGGCCTGTATTGCCCACATGGCTATATTGCCCACGACAGGCTTGCAGAAGTAGGCAGAGAGCCTGTCCACGCAGGCAACCAAGGCCAAGGTTACCACAGGAATAACAGGAGAGGTAAAATTTGGTTGTTCACCCTAAAACCTACACTCTAGAGAAGCTGAGAGGTAGTAAGTAAAGACCAGGACATCCTCACCCCTTGATGGAACTTTTCACCATAAATCACTTGTGCAGATGGGGCTGACCCCACCACCCCAAGGTAATGGGCTCCAGCGAGCACAGTTGCAGGTAGAGGGCTGTGGGCATAGCAGAAATGAGCTGAATGCAACAACCTCTGGCTACAGCATCCATGAGGCAGATACTAGATCTGACAGTCGTGGAAAACCTGTCCTGACTGAAAGGCAGAAGACACAGTAGAGACAGAATAACATTGCTGGAACCACAAGACAGACAGAAGGATGGTTGGTGTGAAATGCCGGCACCAGAAGAAACCACTACTCTTGTACGCCTGTCCCAGTCAGTTCAGGAAGCTGGAAGGACACCAGATGAAGCAACAGGGCCAGGCTCTTTCCAAAGAGCATGTGGTGGTCTTCACCCAGAGTGAGGCACCTGAGCTGCTTCTCCAGAAGCCCCACTTCCTACAGGACATGTCTCTCCTACCAGCTCCCTGCATGGTCATGGGACCTGACACACACCACTCGTTTCTGAAGGAACCTAGAGTCACCTCCACACGACTCAACACAACGAGGGGTGTGAATGAGCTACAGAAATGGAGCAAACATCAGCAAGAGGTGCTGAGGAGGTCACTGATCACCACAGCAGGAAACTGGGGGACGCTCATCCCTGCAGAGTGCCTTAAAAAGCAGAAAAAAACACTTTCACCCTCCATGGAGCCTGGGATATGGACACCGCAGTGATGATGCCTTCCTTGTCCATGAGCTACTTCTCCTGCAGCCTGCTCACTGGGAAGCCCTGCTGTGCGAGGAACTAGAAAGCAACCCCAGCAAGCACAGGCAGGATCAGAGACTTGCAGCCAGGGGAGAAATGTGGCAGCAGCAGAGCCCAGCAGCCCCAAGGCTGCTGTGGGGCAGAGATGCTATCAGCATGGAAGCATGGCTGCCTCTCACAGCTGTGATGAACCTCCACATCTGAGTGGAGGAGAAACACCCAGACACACAGTGTACAACCACACAGAGCTGAAAAACACCTGGAAAGGTTCAGCACCATGGCTTCAGGCCAGCCCTTGCCCCGGGGCTGTCAGTGGAGCTCCTGCATGAGCACAGTGCAGCTCTGTGTTGCTTGGCCAAATGATGTGATCTGGCCTGTGGCATTTTTCTTGGATGGAGTATTTGGGCAGAAAGGAGCTGGTTCTCGATATCTGTGGCGAGCAGGGGAGGAAGATGAAGTCATCACACATTTCAGAAACAATTATCGGAGCAGGCAACAAACACTGCCTGTCTGATACGCACCCCTCAGCCAAGGAACTCAAGATCTTGTGTGACACTTGCAGGTCACACAGATTCAGATTTTCATTTTAGGGGAACTACAGGAGAACAGTCTCTGCATATGTAAGTGGAGCACACAAGAGGTGTAGGAGGAATTCAGGAGCTGATAACAAAATACCCACAGGAGCTGAGAACAAACTTGCACCACCAAAAAATCTCTTAACACAGCTCCACCTCACCAAACAATCGACAGAAGCTGAAACAGTGCCAGACTCTCACACTGAGAGTTAGGGAGGAAAGGCAGGGTGGTACAGCTCTACAGATTGCTGGAACAAGGTACTGGCCTGCAGTGCTGAGGTCCACATGGACTGTTGCTTCAAGGCAGAATGCTTTTGGTGGTAGAAGGTCCTCTGCCTGAGCCAGCAGTCCTGTCTAAGCCAGCAAGTCCACCAGGCACAGCATTGCAGGTCTCGATGCAGCTGCAGAACAGAGCAAGAGCTACCTGCACTGAACCCTGAACAAGCACTGGGACCTGTGTGGTGCCTCTGTCAAGCTGAAGAGCCCACACTATTTCCTGTGAGACTACCACAGGCAAAACCCAGACCCACTTGTGTAAGACATCATGCCAGTTGTATGTGGAATAGGTCAGTGTTCCGAGTCATGGTCCATGACCAAGGAGTGGCACAGAGATGGAGCTCTGTGGGGAGCAAAAATCTCAACACCTCACACAGCTTCCCATAATCTCAAAGAGGGCCAAACCCCAAATGCAGATGGCATTCAGCAGGTGGCCTTCTGCTGACCTCCGGGAAGCATCAGGCCGTAGGGCCAACTGACTTAGACAGCACTTTCAAGTTACAAGGCAAAGCTAGACCACCCCAGCTTCACTTCATGGCACAGTGCTCCTTCCAGCAGGATCTGTACTGCCCAGTTTTGCAGAACACACACAAACGTTCAGGTTAGTCCTGAATTTCAGGATGTTTCACTCCGTCTGATCTTCTGAAAGAACCAACTTTCTCTTCATCCTCCTGCTTCTGTGAGATCTTTTGGTCTCAAGTTTGAGGCTTCAGAGCGTTGGATGAAACATCAAAGTCAGCATCAACATCTGCTTCAGTCCTAGCGCTCAGTGCATTTGCCAGTGTTGATGCCTCATCTTCAGTGCCAAACCCCCAATCTTGGAGTCACAGAACCAGGCCTGCTTGGTGAAGTTATGTTGATATGATGCTGACTTGTCAAGACAATGCTGGAGCTTGCTCCTTCTCCGTGCAGCTACAAGGCCTGCTGACACATTAAGGACCCACTCTACCTTCATGATTCAGGAACACAGAACAGTGCAGCCAGAAGACAGGAATGAAAGGAAGGATTGAGAGCAAGACAAAGTAGTTACTCCAGCCACGCATCTTCCTAGAGACCTTTCCTTCTGCCCATCACAAGATCAGCAGTATGGGGCCTGGGAAGCATCCCAGCAGGAGGCACGGCTGCCCAGAAACCACTCCTCTTTCTTGGCCAATTATGCTGCCATCACTTCAGCAAGAACAAGTGAAAGTGAAGTCTCTGTCCAACTACATCTAATCCAATTGCTGAAGCACACAATCACATCACTGGGCTGAGGTAATTAATCACTGCCAGCATATTAATGCCACTGAGCCCAGCGTAGAGAAAGCTCAAGTAACTGCTGTGCAATTCTCTACTCCAGATAAGAAGGAATTTAGGAGAGTTCAGAGGAATCCCACTTACCTGATTGCTTATTTACCAATATCTTCATTAAAAGGAGCTTTAAATGAGTGGCCTTTCTCTAAGGAAGGAAACACGGGCTCAGCTAAAAAGGGCCAGTGCAACTTTCCAGAACAGAGTTATTGTCTCTGCACAGATCTCTCACACGTGTTTCCACAGGAGGATCCCTGGGCAAGTCCCATCAGCTGCCGCGCGGCTGCGTGTCAAGGCAGCGAGCAGGAGGAATGATGAAACCCGGCGTCACCGACCAGGCACACAAAGGTGGCACTCTGCCGTGCACGCTCCCCGGCCCAGAACGCGACGGCACACACCAGTGGAGCCTGGGAATGGGGGCAGGAGGGACAAAGAGCTCGGAGGCAGACACGTCTGGGCAGAGCACCCCATCACCAAATCTCTGAACTCAGAGATGCAGACTCCTCAAGGCTAAGAGCATGCCAGTCAGCAAGTCCGACACATTACATGCACAAAGGACACTCTGGAGCATGAAATTTAGGAAACAGAGTTTCTGCGCTTGCCCAGCCCTGGACGTACCCTGAAATACAGGCAGCATTCCCTCCAAGAGCCTGTGTTACAAGCAAGGGGAACCTGCTGAAAATAACTTAGGGGATTATTTCCAACCTCAACTGGTTTCAGCCATGTATGTTCACAGATGACAACCCAGCTCCAGGCTGCTGCACCCAGGATAAGTTATGGAAAGGGAGGTACAGGAGGGCAACTGCACAGGGATGCATTCATCCACACAGATTGACCAGCAGGCAGCTGCTGCGAGACAACAGGCAAGGAGGAGGAAGACTCACTGCTAGTATAGTCCCCTGCTCAGAGCAACAGCATCCTGTCCCCATGGCACCGACCAGGCATCAGCAGCGACAGCAGCTTTACACCAAGACTGGCTGTCTCTCTAAAAGACAAATTCATCCACAAGGTTTTGGCTTAACGCTGCAATCACAGCTACCTGTTTAGAGCCAGCCGTGCATCAAACTCAAAGTAGCAGTCAACTCAGCATCAGAGATCAGACTGAAAGAGAAAGCTGCTTTAGCAGAGAACCCAGATGAGTGCTCTGGCAGCCTCTTGCACCCTCTGTCCCTTGCAGCCAGTTGACAAGCTTACCATCATTAGCTGGTCTCCTCGAACACCATCAGTCCAGAAGGTACAAGCCAAGCTGCGCTCAATTCTACACCCTAGAACTGTGTTTCAACACACTTCTGCAGCTATGCCCACCTTCTATTGCCACCAAGCTAATTGCCAAACAGACCTGACACCTAGCTCAAAGGATATACAAACAGAAAAGATGCTGCTCAGTCATGTCCCTTCCTGTATTTGTGCATTGCTCGCCTCCAGCACATCTGGAGTCAGTAACAGGAAACCCTGACACTGAAAAAAAACCTTGGAGAAAAAACCTCAAATAAAACCAAAACAGCAGTGCTAAAATTGTCTGCTGGGCAGGGAACTGAGCAGAATGCTCCTGCTGATGGGGAGCTCTGCTGCACACTGTCACCGACTTGTTGCTTCATGTCACACATGCCACAAGCAGCTTCATGAAGCTTGTACAGGAAGTGGTCACAGCAATCAGCACCTCTCAGCGTGGTTTTGGTAAAGCACCAAAATATTGGACTTTCCTGTAGCTAAGAGTTAGTTTCTACTAACTTCCATTACCTTTTGTTTGAAAACTACAGCTTGCGCCACTGAGGATAAATGAAGCCTTCCCACACCACATTTGTACATCTCATGCCTCGGCCAACAAGATCTGCCCATGGGTCTCCCCCAGCCTGGGACCAGGGGTACTGATGAATACCTCTGCTCCAAGTACTGAGTGAGCAGCTTGGGCATGACCCAGCACAGGTTTTGTGTTCATGAGGACATGCGATCTTCAGCCCCTCCTGCAGAGGGAATGTAGAGGCAGCTCCAAGATAGAAAAAATGCAAAAAGCAGACTTCTCCTTTCCCCTGCCCCATATCGCATCTGCCTGTCCAGAAGCTGGGCCACCGTACTGTCCTTCCCAGCTTGCAACTCTGCTCCCAGGAAGACTTCTTGCTCTGGCAAAGGTAAGCACACAGGGCATGCTCCCAGTATGCCCCTTCCAGCAAGAGCTGGGCATCAGAGGAAGCAGCATCAGCAGCTCCTGGAGCCCCAGCCAGAGTACTCTTACAGAGCTCTGTGCAAGGGGCACTGCAGAGCAGCAGCAGAAGCACCAAGGACACCAGAGCTGGACACAGAGCGTGATTCTCTTTCCCTGCAGAGTACATTTCCCTTGCAAGGTGCAGTGATAAGACTTCTGGAGGCAAGCACCTTCCCAGCCTCTTGCAGCCCCAAGGAGGCAGGAGAGGATTACTGCGGTACCCACAAGCACCTCTAGACTACACACTTGCATGCTGACCTGACATTTGCTGACAGACCATGTGGATGTCCCACTGCTTGTCAATCCTGCAGCATGTGTGCCACTTGTCCTATGCTTGAGCCATGCCCCAAAGAGCCGCTGTGCCAGACCCACTGCAGTGACCGGCAGCTGCAGATTTTGGCGAGGCAAGACTTCTGGCTCTTGGATGAAAGCTTCAGCAACCACAATCAATCCCTTCCTCCCACTTAGTTACTCCCAGACAGCCAACTCAGATTGTATCTTCAAGTGCATTCAGTTGAAAGGAAACTCAGATATTATCTTCCCGAGTATTTAGAAGGCCTCAGAGATCATTTTTTCCCCTGTAATTACAAACATCACAGCCAGGTAGAACGGCCATTTTCCTGGCTGGTGGCAGCAAGAGAATTAGGATATGAATCCCCACAAACAAGTCAAAGCAGTGACAGCTCCACCAGTGCAGCTTCATATGCCTTGCATGTGTTGAACCAGCCCTGTCACAAGGGAGGGGTGGTAGAGAAAGGTGATGGGGATCAAAGGTATAAAATGGACCCTTCCTGGAAGAAGCCAGGAGAGAACAAAGTGAGATGGGACAATTTCATAGAAGGCAGAGTTACCAGGGCAGCATTTCTGGCTCAACCAGCACTGTGTGACAGACAGCAGGGTCCCAGGATGACATGCAGTCAAACCATGGCTCACATTCCTCTCTCCAGGCATCTTCTCCCGGCTGTTACTGGAAAGGGCACAGAGGCTAAATATACAGCTGTAGCAGGGCAGGGGAAGGGTCTGTCTGTCAAAGGGCATGCAGTTAAATGAGGTTTTGGCTTCATTTGGATTTCCAGTATGTAGCCAGCCAGAGCAAGCCCCTAAAAACTCTACTACTGGTAACTCCTGGTTTTGTCTAGAAACAGAGTGAGAGTGTAAAAATCCTAATATTTATTTCTGTGTTAAGGGAATGTAAGCTAATGCTAGTACTGAAATCCACAGGAAATTAAACTACAAAAGGTGAAAAGAAAAAAAAACCCAACAAAACAAAAACAACTAAGAGCTTCTTCCACACAAATACCATAAAAATGTGTATTTTGAAGATAAACACAACTTATATTTTATGTGTGTATATGTACACATGCATAACCAGAACTCAAAGCCTCAGGATAAAATAGGTATTTTTGACCCTAAATTTCTTCTTTGTAAGGAAAGCTTCACATCTTTCTTGGACGTTAATTCTGATGAAGACCACGGCGTTACAGAAGAGCATTTCAGCAGAAGCCATGCAGGACAGAGAACACCAAGGCTGGCAGAAGTCCATCAGCAGAGGCCAGAGCACTGTTCTGAAATATTAGAGCGATTTTAATTTGGACCATGACAGAGTTATCTCAGTGGTTTGCATGCACAAAGCAGACCAGTCCCCACGACAGTACACTTGGATTTCAGGAGCACTAATTACTAGAAACATTAGAAGATAGAGGACTCTTGAGATAAATTCCTAGGCCCTCCATAGGCTCACTGTGCCATAGCAGCTTGTGTTCACTTATGTCTGATTCTGAGTTCTCTAGAAATAATTTGCACAGGGGCCAACTGGTTTACAAGTAAATTTGCCAGGCACAAACCCAAGTTTTATGTAGCTTTAAAACTAATGTGGATTTTTGTACCAAAACACAAGTCTTCAGGTACACAAAGATGAGCCCAGACTGTCTCTCAGCCATCCATCCATGAAAGGCACAAAGGATGACTTCTAAACTAGCAAAATACACTTTGTTTATAGGGCAGTCTACGGAGATATCTAGAGGACCCCTTGGCAGCCCTAACCAGGAAGTACAGCTGAGGCACCTGACAAGAAAAGAAAGTACACAAAACCAAAAGGAAAGATACAAGACCTCTTAAATGCAAAGCCTACGAGGCATCAGAGCCCAATCTTGTATTCCTCAGCAGGCAGGTCATTCCCCAGCTAGTGCCAGAGGACATGTGTAAGAGCAGGTGGTGTGACAGTCACCCGTGTGTCCTGTCCCCTGGTATCACTCACCATCCACCAGCTGTTTCAAGTCTTATTCACACCAGCTAACGACCTTTGACAGAAGTCACCCGCCTGGAAAGCTGGTTTCTATCAAAGATGCTGCTTTGGGAAAAGGTTTAAACCAAAGCACCATCATGGACAGGCGAGCAGTGTCTTTCCTTCATCCCACTCTCCAAAGGGTCAAAATCACCCACAAGCCTCCAGCCGCACTTGAAATCTCAGCTGAAGCCTGGAAAAACACTTCTTCCCTAAGCTGCTCTGCTGTACTACGTAGATGTTCTCTTCAGATGTAGTCATGAGCACTGAAACTGATGAGGCTAAAAAGATTTGCATCTCTTGCTTGATTTCTTAATTGAATTAAAGGCTGCACAAAAACCCTTACTGAGCCTTCAGAGAACTGACATGGAAGAGAAACGATGAATATCCTAATCGCAGAGGAAGCTTCCACTGGACATTTTGTCTTATTAAGAACTAAAGAGTATACACAAAAAGACACAGAAGGATGAACTCTCAAGGCAAGGCAGGAAATCTTACTGAAGTTTATGACACGGTTTGGCTTTCAGAGCATGTTGTACAAGTCACACAGAGGAGTGTGGTGAGCTTTGACACGTCCTAGCCAAAACTCTTCCACCTACTCTATTTTTTCACTAAATAACAGAGCTCTTTCTGTCAAATTAGGAAGTAGAAGCTATTAGAGGGGTGAAGGACAGTCCTGAAAATCACCTTCTTAAAAGAAAGCTGATCATAAATCCAAATCCTCTTCTGAAGGAAAGCCTTCTGAGGCTCCAGCCCTGCCAGTACACCTGAGCCTGCCCAGAGAGCTTGTGGCAGGACACTAACCCATGTTTTCACTTGGGAATGGCAGAGTCCATTTCTCATCACCAGCAAAGCACCGAGAACAGCATTCAGGCTCCCCTGGGATATGCCAGTACAGCAGCCACCAGGCAAGCATCAACTTTGCTAATGGTTCTGAAGCAGGCAAAGAACTGCAGGAGCACCCAGAGCAGGCACTTGGGGCAGGAGTTCCTCCAGTCCGAGGAACAAACAGCCCAAAGGCTGCAGACACTAAATACAGGTCTGAAAATAAGAAAAACTTGATAGAGCTTTTGTACTCAAAGAGTCGCCTCAAAATGCTGTTTGGCTGGAGTCCTTTGTGGAGAGGCAGCCGCATTCCAAGGGTTTATAATCACCTTCTGGGAATTCCACAAAATTCCTCAGATAATGAAATATTTTGAGCAAGTCCTTGAAAGTGTTTAAGCACCATAACTTCCTACAGGCTGATGATGTCAGTAAGCTCAGGACTGGAAGGCAAGGATCAGGTGTTCTTCCCTACCTGCCAGGGACCTGACTGGCAGGCACAAGCTCTGCTGCTGCTACCAAAGGCAAGTAAAGCACAAATGGCTGTCATGAAGTGGATGTACAAAACAAGGCAAGCAACACCAACAAAAAGCCATTTTCAGCACTTCAGTTACGTATGCAGCATCATTTATATCCTTAGTGGCAGCGTAACTAAGGGCAGACACATTCTGTTTAGAAACGTCCTGCTGTTCCATCGGCTTTAGCACCCCACCCTGCAACTCCAAGCCAAGACATTAAGATTCAACTTTATGGAGTTGCTCAGCCCTTATTTATTACTCAGCTAGCAAGACTGCCACAGCTCTTCATTTAAATCTGTTTACCACCCAGTGATTAATGCAGAGCAGTCAGGGCATCAGCCACAGACCTGCAACTTTCGATGTTTCTCATGAAAACTATTCTAAATGCTTCTTGGCAGAATGAGATATAAATGATCCAACTTTAGCCATCAAGCATAAAATGGGAAAGCTGCAGAATGAAGCAGCACTGCTCCCATGCCACAGAGGCACAGAAAGCTTCTGGAGGAGGAATTAACTCCCCAAAGATCAGCAGCTTCCAGCTGGGCAGCACATTCCTTTAAATCCACAGAAATTCAGGAGTCACCATAAACCATCAATGGGACAAGCTCTTCCTGCAGGTACATTTTTATAAGTGCCTTCTCCTCTTGCTAGAAACCAGGGGGCAAAGGGCTGCGCTGCTTCAGTAGAACTGCTCCTCACAATAATCTCTGGCCTCAGCTTTGGATCACACAGTAAGTGCAACAAAGATCACTGATGGCATAAGCTTACTGAGGCAGAAGGACAGTGAGTGGCTTCACAGGTCCGTCTGCTCCCCAGCTGCTCTGGTGCAAGTAGATTGATTTAAATGAAAAAGCAAAGACAAGCACCTTAAAAAAGACAATACAGTGACAAAACCCACACCTCGTTCCTGCAGCATTAATTTCACTGTGTTATCTTTCAGCTAAATTATCTTGTTCACCTGCACTATGTAATTAAAAAATATCCCTTATCTGGTTTTGACCATGGCCTTAGTGGCTTCAGCCACAGGAGCAGGAATGCTGGAGCTGCTCACCACAAGTCCCTCAATGCAGAAACAGCTCCAGCTTTTCTCCCCACCCTGCTCTGGTATGGAGAAATCAAGAGACAAGTTGAATTATTTCAAGGAGAGACCAAACTACTTCACTGGAAGGCATATCAGTGGGATTTAGGCTTTTTTAAACAAAAACATTCTGCCCCATCCACATGGATACAGGACACATTCAGTCACAGTGCTCACTGCTTACATCAGGAACAGCGCGTTAAAGGTCTGGTCACAAAGGGCCAGAGAAGCAACCCTGCCACACACAAAGCCAGCACGATGGACTGAATACATTGCAGGGCAATGTGGTCCCTCTGCAAGCAGCACAGCACTGCAAGGAAGCTTCAAAGATTGCTCCAAGCAATCCCCCTGCAGCAATCCCAAATGCAAACATCCTGTCATTCCCAGTACAGAAATTCCACAAACAAGAAAGTCCAAAGGACTTAAAAATAGGATCAAACTGTCCTGCTCAGGCACCAGACGGTTATTTAAAACTGGGACCCAAGGACAAACTGGATAAGGGCAGAATGCCCACAGGAAAAAGGAGAGGCAGGGAGACAGCAAGGACAAGACAAGGAAAACTGATGGATTTCTTCCATAAGCAGCCACAGTACTCACGTAGTGTAACACATCTGTGACAGTTAACTAGCTGGCATGGCATCTGGCATCAGTCCTAAAAAAATGGTACCAAGGATGTGCCACACCACAAAAATCCAGTAATTTCTCCCTTCCTCACAGGAAATCTGTCTTGTACAGGTCAGAGGGGCTGAAAACAATACCTGCACGGTTTTGAGAGGAACACCACTTCCCCAAATTGCCATTTATTTCCAACAGGGTGAGTGCAGGCTGCATCCCTCTGTTTTGACTTGCCATTGCAGTTTTACACAGAATGACTGCACCCCGCATTCCCAGCACACTGCCTTTGTGTCCCACTGCTTCCTTGGTGACAGTGTGGATGGCGAAGGGACAGCAGCATGGACTCAGAGCTGCACATGGACAAGGAAGATGGTAATGCTTACCCTCCTCCTGCTCAAGTGGGTAGATTAAAACATGAATTTAAGTTGTAAAGAGGAAAAAAAATGAAATAAGAAGATGGGTCAGATCCTGTACTGACTTCTTTCCCAGTGCAGAGTAACACAGCAAAGCATGTGATGACAGCTACTTACTCCCTCCACAAGAATCCCAGGAATGGGGACAAAACCATTACAGCTCCTATGTACAAGGCAGCAAAACAATTGGATGCCATTCTGAGGCAAGAATGAAAATTAAATCAGTTCAAGTCTCTCTGATCCAAGCATCCTCTCTTCTTGCTTGCTACATGTGCTTTGGACACCCAAAAACCACTGTCCCCTTTGTGTCTGTATTTCTTAGCCAAGTTGGGCATACTCAAGACTTCATAATCCTTTGCAACAGCAGTGCCTCTATGCCCATACTTTCCTTCCTTAAAGCTCTACTCCCATACAGCCATCTTCTTTCCCCCAAGGCACCCAGAACAGAGCAGAACCCAGCCCTAGGCATAGTCTGTTCTGACCCCAGGAGAGAAATGAGGATAACCCCACTTTTCCAACTCAGCAACCACCCGTAACAGTCCTAAGTGTTCCTGAGAGCATCTAGAGCCTGTAACAGCAGAAAAATACATTTGTCCTTAATCACTTCATCTTTTCTTCTCAATCTACCCCCCCCCCCAAGTCACTCTTGTTTTGTTTTTCTGCTCAGCACTACCTGTTCTTCATTAACAGTGTGATGCCCAAATACCAGTAATTCATTTAAGAGGTCACTGCATTACTAGCACCCACTGGACACTCTCTGCTGCTCACCTAGGCTGCTCTTAGATAGAAGTAAATCTGAAACACTTCCTAGAAAAACCTGATGGCTCATTGCTATCAAATGGCACAGGAGAACATAAACAGTTTAGCAAGAGCACATGGGCTGTATGAAGAGCAGTGCTCAAGCACCACAGGAAAAACGCAGCCTTGGAGTTGCAGAGAGGCCATTAAGCTCTGAAGGTGTGTTGTTAAGCTTGCCTTCGCTTCACAGTGCTGCTGCAGATGTGAGGAAACAATTAAACTGCTTATCACAGTATGTCCCATTCAGCCTCCAGAACGGGAGAGCAATTCCAATCCCCAGGTGGCAAGCGCAGCAATTAGGTACCCAATTATGTGCACCAAAGCTTTGCTTATGTTGTTTTACTTCAGTGGTTATATAGTATTTCCTTGGCTTACTGTCACTAAAAGTCTTTTAAGTCCAGGAACAACCTGTAAGGTCTCGGCTGAGACCTGGCTGCATGTAGTATAGCATGCAGAAGGGTCCAGATGTGGGCAAGTGACTTCCAAGTCATTCAGCAGAGCCGGTTACAAAGCCTGGTCACAACCATCATCATTTCCTCACCTGGTGGGGCTAGGCTGAAAGTTTTAAACTAAAACCACAGTTACACTGCAGCCAGGCTCAGCCTCCAGCTCCATCTCGGGAGAGCAGCTCTGGATTGGCACTTGAGCCTCTTCTGGACTTAGTAACAGGCTGTCGGGGGAAAATGTGGTTTAGCAGCTCAGTCCCTCCCTTATAAAGCAGAGATGCTGTGCCAAAAATAAGCTGGCTTACTAGTTAGAGTGACCAAGCACTCACTTAGCAGTCTCTGATGATCAACGCCCTGTCTGCACCATAACATCACCACTCTCACTGGCTGCACACTGGACAGGAGAGGACACTTCCTCCATGAAGGTGTTTCACATAAAGCAGTTAGCTGTTTTTAAAGTAGTAGATGGCCAGGACATTTTTGCCAGCCTCCCCAAAGGAAGCATTTTCTTCCAGCTCAGACAAGGTCTCTAGTGCAGCTTTGCTGCATCTGCAGGCTTTCTTGCTGAAGAGGCTGGGCTCCCCCGGCAGTTCCATACCTGGCACTTCCCAAAGTCATGTATGAAAACAGCTACAACAGCTGGTCAGGAGTTGTGGGGAGAAAAATCACTGTAATGTTCAAGAATGATGCAGTTTTGGGACTTCTCAAATACAACCATAAATCCAGTGCTGTCCTCCAAAAGCCTTTGCTACCCTATTGCAGCAAAGCCCAGGGCAAACAAAACTGTATCACAGAACTGAAGCACCTTCCCCAAAAAAACATGGAAAAAGTAAGCTTTCAGAGATGCCTGGTGCCTCCCACCACAGGGCAGCTGTAGGAGACAGGCTGCCTCTCACTTAACTCTTCAAAACCTTATACCAGCTGAGAGTTTTGCTCATCAGGGTGAGCCTAAGCCCCCCCTCTCCCAACAGCACTTGACGTTGCTCTAAGGTAACACAGACAATTCCTAAACCATCAGTGTTACAAAGTGAGTTGAAAAAGGAATACCTGAGAATTAAGGCTGTCCATGAGCTGGTCACAGGAAGTACCACAATTCACTTCTATTCCACACCCTTATTCCAGCTCTTTGCTCTCTCTCCTCTGAGGCAGGCAAGCCTTTCACCCATCCATGGCTGTCAGCAAGCAGCCCAGGAGACAGGGCAGGATCCTTCTCCAGGGCTGAGGTGGCCAGTGGCAGCACCTCCCTTCTTCCCTCCCACCCTCAGCAGTGATTCAGCCCCTCGGGCTAGGCTGGAAATGGCCCTGGACAGGATCTTTGCAAACCTTAACTGGGCAGATCAAGTCTACAAAGCACTGGTGAACTGGGAGCCTTTCAGACGCCAGTAACCTGATAAGATACATGAGATACAGGGCATTTTTGCTGGGAGAGGAGATGGCACATCCTTGCTGCCAACCTTCCACTGTGCCAGGCCAAGTACCTCTCAATGCAGGCAGTTAGGTCCTGTTTGGTTTTTAAATGCTGACAACCTAAAACTGCCTTGGTTGGTTTTTTATCCTTTAACTCCTGGAAATGGCGTACTGCTTTTGATGAAAACCCCAAACAAAGCCTGAGGCAGGGACACAGCATGGGAAATCCCAGTGCAAGCAATTAAGTTCAAGAGTTAAATGCAACTCCACTGTCAGTCAGTCTCTTCTCTGCAACAGTGGTGCCACCGCAGCTGGTGTGGCCAAGACACTGCTCCTCCACACAGGCCTGTCAAGGAAGAACTGCCACAGCGGCTAAAGCAGACTACTCCACACCCAGTGACAGCCTGAATCCACTCCAAATGGGAATGAATTCGGGGAAGTCCTGCAAGAGTGGGCTCTGGCCAAATCACTTCAACTGGGAGGCAACTCCTTCAGAATCGCTAAGGAGTTTACAGCATCTGGACGTGTGTGCTCCCTACACTACGCCCTGCTCCACCCCAGCCTCCAATCGACAATTCCCCTTGAAGGTAGCTCCACGGGAATATTACTCACAGGCTGACCCACTTCCAGGCAAGAAGACTGAATAGGTGCCTCCTCGGGATGCTGGCCTCCAACAGGTCCATGATCAAGGGGGCACACAGAATGTGCTTAGGTGGCAACGCAATAGCACTGCAATTAGCATCACTCCTCCTAAAACTGCTACCTTCTTCACTACAGGATCTAGACTACATTAAAACCTGAAGGAAGCACCTCCCAATGCACTGTGTGTCTGTCTGAGCAGAGTTTGAAAGTAGCATTTTGCTGCTGCAAAAAGTTATGTTCCCGAGATCTTTTCTCAGTGCCATAATGCTGCCTGCTCCGTCATGCTCACTGCTTTTCTTCCTTGAGAAAGCTATTTCTTTCTTCCACTGCTCTTACACAAAACCAAGAACAATCTGAAGAAAAACTGATAAGAGGACTCGTGCCTTCATTTAATTTATTTATTTTTAAAGATACTGACTGTCTACATCAGCAGCGTCCTTATGAAGGTAAACCACTGGAGATGGGTGCCCCGAGGCACTGCAGGCAACGGCACTTTCCCGACCTGCTGAAATAGTCTAGCAAAACACCTCACAAGTCATTGAAGGACAGGTCTAATCACATCACCTACAAGTCTATAGCTTATTGTGGGTATTGCAAGCACCAGCACACAGGAGTGGATCCAAAGCACTGGGATAACTCCTGCTCTGACACAAGCTCTTCAGCTGGAATGAAAGTTTAGAGGCTAGGAAAAGCATCCATGTCACTTGTGACAGCAGGTTTGCTCGGCTTGTAGCATACACTGCCAACACACCCGGGAAAAGCTGCTTAGAGATCAACTGATAAAGGCTTTTCACCATTCAGCCTGCTATTTCATGTAAATCAGGTTGTCCTGCTACAGAAAGGCATCTCCATATGAAGAGCAAGGTGCTCAAAAAATCCAGAGCAGTCTCATCAAGACAAGTTTAAGTACTCTCACCAGGGCTGAATCCCTTCAGACCACAACCCCCCCATGACCAGAAGGTCCTGCTCCCCTTCCTACAGGTGCAGTTCCGAACTCCAGAGCCACAGCCTTCTCACACACTTGTCAAGGCAGGTGATCTCCCCCAAGTATTGTCACCTTAAACCAGGGGTTTGTCCACAGAAATAATTCCAGGCTCCTCTGAGATATGAAGTCATGTTTTGAAAAGCAACAGTGCATCAAATTCAATTAACAAATCAAGTCTGCCTTCTACTTGGGCAACATGGAAGCCAGATTCCCCAGAGCCCATCTCCAAGATGTAGCATGTTATTTACAAGGTATGCTGCTGCAACCCTTCCAGTGGGTGACCTCGAGGGTCTGCCTCCACCCCACACTCCTCCCGGGTGCCTGGAGCAGGACGTCCTGCACAGAGCATACCATGATGCAGGAAAAAGATGGGAAAACTACCCAGCTCCTATCTTGAACCCTGATAGAGGCTGGAGGGGGTTGGAGAGGACACACACAAACCCAGCCAGAGGCAAACAGTAGCTCTTTAGAGGAATAAACCACTCGTCAGCCTGTCATGATTGATAAGTACATCTGCCAGTCCCCACCTGCTGTTCACATTCCTGGCATTTCTTTCTGCAGCATTTTCTCCCTGAGAAGAGACCCACTGCTTATCAACTGCTGCAGAGGAGATTTAAAGGCAGCAAAACAGGCCCCAACTTAAACAAAATGAAGAGATTTCAGGCCTCAAGCACACCAGTTTTTCTTGCATCACATCAGGGAATGTGCTGCAGGGAGTTAGTCCAGCAGCCCTCACAGAGTCAGAAACTTGTAATGGGTGTTAAGCACTCCCCTTTGCCCATTACTGCCATCATACCTCTATTAAATTCCTTGCAGATAAAGCAGGGGCTCCAGAAAATCTCTGTAGCCTCCAGCCACGCATGCCAAAGTCATTTTCTGTACTGGTCAACCACCCCTAGAACAAAAGGGAGATAAGGGTGAACACACGCCAGCCTCTCCAGCAGGGCCAAGGCTTCACTGCCTTTCCCACAGTGGAGGGCTGATGAGCACAGACAGCCGGGAGAGCTGCAGGACAGCTGCTCACAGCAGTGACAGATAGTCCTGCGAATGAAGGAGCAGGAGTTCTGTTCTGGTCTTCAGCCCTGGACACTGCCTGGAGGTCCCTCCTTAGTTTTAAAGCAGCAAGAAGGTGAAGGAAAATAGACTGGTACAATTATAGCGGGGCCCCTGAGCAGAAGGCTGGAGCAGCTCTGCCCTGGAAACAGGCTGAGAGAGCTGGGCTGGTTCCACCTGGAGAAGAGAAGGCTCCTTAAGGGGAGACCTTAAAGCAGCTCCAGTGCCTGAAGGGGCTACAGGAAACCTGGAGAGGGGCTTCGGGAAAGGGGCTGTAGGGACAGGACAAGGGGAATGGCTTTAACTGCCAGAGGGGAGACTGAGATGAGCTCTGAGGCAGAAGCTCTTCCCTGTGAGGGTGCTGAGGAGCTGGTACAGGGTGCCCAGAGAAGCTGGGGCTGCCCCATCCCTGGCAGTGCTCAAGGCCAGGTTGCAACCTCATCTAGTGGAAGGTGTCCCTGCCCATGGCAGGGGATTGGAACTGGGTGAGCTTTAAGGTCCCTTCCAACCCAAACCACTCTGGGATTCAATGATTTTATGAACATAAGCCTCTATGCTGTTAGAAGAAGATAAAACAGCTCTGAGGCGCTCTCAAGAGCTCAGTGTCTTTAAGATCCCAAACCCTCTGTCAAACTATCAAAGATCAAAATTAGCTATTAGGATCAAGTTGATCAGAGCGCATACTCATGCTGAATCCTATCAGCCTGGCTGCTGCAGGGAGCCAAGGCAAAGCTGGGTGTCTGGAGTCCAGGTGCCCCAGCACCCATCTAAACGTGATTTCCTTTCACTGAAAGATGAAAACACACAACTGCAAACAAGTCTGCAAGTTTTTGTTTTGGGAAGGAGGGAGAAGGCAGCAGGAAGTAAATGTAGCTTTCCCCATGAAACTGAACTGCAGTTTCAGACTGCAGTGGTTATTTCCATCGACAGGCAGATAACGAGCGGTGCCTCTACAAACCGGGGTGAGTGCCATATAAAATTGGATTTATCCTGGATGCTCCTGGGGAACAGTCCAGCCCTGAGAGCTAGGGCTCAGCAAGCAGGACCCCCCAAGCTCCATGAGCACAGCTGGCCACCCCCCTCTGCAGAGCAGCTTCTCCACCAGCTCCTGAAGGTACTTCCCCAGGCTGCCACACTCACTGTGTCCAAGGAACCAGAAGTTAGCCCTGGTGAGGGGAAGGGAGGGCAAGCCAGGTGTGAGCTGCATTTGATTAGCTGGCTAATGGGTGCAGCTGTCCTCCGGTTTTACAGCTCCTGGAGGAAATTTAAACAGGAACTTTCTATAAATTAACTGCCCATAAAATGAGCATGTTTTCAATGCACCAGAAGGTCAGGAAAGGTCTGCTCAGCCCCTCGTTCCCAGGACACGGCGAACAGCCTCTGCAAGTGGGAGTTTCTCCATTCGAGGCAGGAGAACGTGGATTTACCCTATGCAGTAGTGAGCTGGTGAAAGCACACTCGTGAAGTAATCACTCCATTCACAGCAAGATAATAATTTATGTTTCCCCTAAATTCCCCAATGCAACCCAGATGTTTTAGTAGACTTTGTCCCAGAAAGCAAGTGATACAACGGCCTCGGAAAGACAGCCAAAGTCCTCGCAAGAACGTTTGCTCTGCAGGAGCAACAAACACATTCCTTCCAGGTCTGGAAGCTGCAAGAGATAAGATGGTTATAGACACACTTGACCAACCCTTCTGGCTTCCTCTTCCTCATGAGGATAGTCTGTTGATAAAAATGTAGGTACATTTTTACAAATGACAGGTCCCCAGTTTTGAGGAAACCAGGAGGATGGAAAAGCCAGGGTGACGCCAGCACAGGAAATGTGGCGAAACATGGACAGGTTTGGGCTGGCAGGGACCTTAAAGCTCATCCGTTCCAACCCCCTGCCACGGACAAGGACACCTTCCACTGGAGCAGGTTGCTCCAAGCCCCATCCAACCTGGCCCTGAACACTGCCAGGGATGGAGCAGCCACAGCTTCTCTGGGCACCGTGTGCCAGCGCCTCAGCACCCTCACAGGCAAGAGCTTCTATCTCAGATCTGCTCGGGGTGCACAAGGAGGACAGGTGTGTGGTGGGATGCTCATTCCCCAAGGTCACCCCAAGCAGTGCGAGGAGAACCCTGGCAGCAAGAGCCTGAGAAGAGCTGTTTTACCAGCAGACAGGCTGCTCATCCCGAGAGGGGAGGAGTGAGTGCTTTGGCCGAGGGGCTGAATTCCTCTGGCAGCATGAAGAGCAAGTCTGCAGCGGCACCTGTCCCAGGATAAGGGACCCATGCCAGCTGGGAAGGAGCTCTCAGACCCCAGGCACCCCCCAGCACCCTGCTCAAGGACCCCCAGCAGGTTTCTCATGCTGGGGAGCTCAGGGCAGAGCCCTCCTGGCACATTGGCTCTCACAACCTGGTGGCACCAGCTCAAGAACGTAGCATGCCAGGGAAGAAGCTGCCCAAAAGACCTGTGGAAATGTTTGGAAGAGATGAAAACAGAGTTTGGGAAATGAACACTGACCAGCCATACAACTTTTCCAGGGATATTTTAAGCATCAGTATAGTTGCATTCCAGTCCCTGAGTATATTTTCTATAAATATTTTAAGTCGCTTAGTTTCAAGACATTATATTAGTCAAGCGCAGTGCAATGTTTCAAAGTTTAGACCTACAGGCTGCCAGCCAAAGCTACTGCCAATTTCTGAACTGTTCTGTGTTACTCGGGTATAGCACAGGATCGTCTTTGGGGGGTTTCCAGGTGCTCTTCTGCACACTTGTATTCTGTGTTCTAACATTCGGTTTCTACTAACACATCAAGCCCTGTGAATTAACGCATCTTTATTCACAAACCAACAACAGTCAGTTTATTTTCAAATCAAGGGTTTTTTTTTTCCTTTTTACAGGCCAATAAGCAAAAGAAAACACATCAGTAATCCTGCATGCAAAGTAACTCTCCAGAACTAGGTATTTTTGTCAGTGACAAAGCCACAGTACATACAACTGGCAGCAATTCCTGGGAGCTCCATCTGAGCAGAGCACGAGGCTGCCAGAATGCAAGGGCTGCACGTAACAAGCCAGCTACACCATGGACATACCAAAGCTCCCCAAAGGCTCTCCTCTCTCCTCTAAAGACACAGCAAAGCAGCGTGGAGGGGAAAACAGATCATCCTGCATCCTAACCTGGGTACCCTGCCTGGAACCAGGTCTAGACCCACATGCTTCTTCAACATGCTGCATTCACAGTGACAGACAACCCTCCACAAAGGGTTACATATCAGGCAAAATAGGAAAACGCAGACAATTGTGGTTTTGGAAGGTCCAAAGGACTAGCAAACAGGGGTATGGCTAAAGACAGATCCTGCACCCCAGCTCTGCCACTCCAAACTCCCATTCCATCAGGAATATGGACTCTTGTGCACCAGAGGTACCAACAAAATACAGCTTAACTTTCATAGAGCACAGATTTCCACAAGTGCTTTACAGTACACAAATATTAGTATTCACAAATAAATCCAAGTCTGCTTAATCCAAAGAACACAGAGCTGTGGCCAAGCATGTGTTTGCTTTGGAGAAAAGACCAGACGCTCCAAAACTGGTTGCCTTACCTATGTTTGAAAGACAGATTTAAGTCAACCAAACAGATAACCAAACTGAAACACCAATCCTCACCACAAACCTTTCTGGTTTCAAAGCTCTTAGTTGCTACTGAAAGGGGGAAAACACCCTGAAGGTACTGCACTCATCTCTACCAGCGAGATGGGGAGATGGCATGCCTGGGGGAGCAGGTAGCTACCTGCCAGCGTTCCTCTGAGTTATCAGCTAAATCAGGTTAGAGGTGCTCTGTGACCATCCAGCAGGAATGAGGCTAGACGACCCCGCTCCTATCCTTTTAAGAGGTCAGGCTGTAAATTCTTCAGGGACAGACCTGCTGGCCATGGCTAGCTGGAGCTTCCACAGGGAGCCAGAGTAGCGCTTCCAACCACTCCAGAGTAAGGATGCTGGGTAAACCTAAAAACTATGGAAAATGTGAATAAATGTGTGCACCCTGCACCTAAGAAACTACTTAACTGGACACAGGCTGAGGAATAGCGACTGAAGTGATGTGTCTTTGGTGTAGGATACTCAACAAGTGTCACATAAGGGTAGGGGAGCTTTAGGATGCAGGGACTTGCAAAGCCGCCTGTACCAAGATAACCATAACACTTATATAAAGTTCAGATTGCCTAAGCAGCAGGATCAGATTTGGGTAAGGATGCAGCAGAGTTGAAACTGATGAGCAAAAAGTAATAAGGGGGCTGTTATTTGGGAATCTGGGTACAGAAAGAGAGGGAGGGATGAGGCAATGAAGAGATGGGTTCTGAAACAGAGAAAAAAAAAAATGGAGAATAGGTATAATATCAAGAACAAAAGAGGGTAGAACTCCTTCTGGTAGGAGTAGGAGCATCTAGGGACAGCCACGACCCCACTGTGCAGATGAACCCCCCCAGGGTGCCAGAGAACCCCTCTGGACAACCTGCTGATTTCTCCACCCATTCTGTATAGAGAACACTTCCCGTGGGAGGGCAAACCGGGTCGAACTCATACTCTAACATGAAGTGGCATGGGCAGGAAGGGTGACAGATTTGCAATTCAACAGTACCATGATTTGTCAGATTTAGCAGTAATAATTACTAGCTTTAAAACTGTAAGCATGCAAAGTGCTCTAAAATTAGTATCAGTGGTGTTTATTAGTGAATCAATTAAACAGTCAATAACTCAACTAGGTTCTCGGCAGAGCACTGCTTCATGAATTCATGAACTGTGAGACCCCTCTCCACAGTCCTGCTTTCAGCTCTGAGGCCCCAAACACAAGAGAGACGTAGAGCTGTTGAAGCGAGTCCAGACAAGGCCAAGAAGATGTTCTGAGGGCTGGAGCAGCTCTGCCCTGGGGACAGGCAGAGAGAGATGCAGAAGAGAAGGTTCCAGGGAGAACTTAGAGCAGCTTCCAATTTAAAGGGACTGAGAAGAAAGTTGGAGGGAGACTTTTTATGAGGGCATGAAGGACAAAGGGTAATGGCTTTAAACTGACAGAGGGGAAATGGAGATTAGATATAAGATAGATTATATATAAGGCTCTTCCCTGTGAGGGTGCTGAGGTGCTGGCACAGGGTGCCCAGAGAAGCTGTGGCTACCCCATCCCTGGCAGTGTTCAAGGCCAGGTTGGATGGTGCTTGGAGCAATCTGCTCCAGTGGAAGGTGCCCCTGCCCGTGGCAGGGGTTGGAACTGGATGAGCTTTAAGGTCCCTTCCAACCCAAACCAGTCTGTGATTCTACAATAACTGCAGCCTCTCAAATCAGCTGTGTCTCCAGCCAGCAGCCCAAAGGGCTGGATCAAACCAGATGCTCAGCCCCAGGGTCTGGGCTAGCTACTATCTATGTATCTCAGTTAAGCAGAGGAGCTTGGATAAGCCTGCGTGGGCAGATGCAACCTGGGCTGCTTGTGTCACACGTTTGTGCAATGCCCGACACAAAGAGGCTGTGACCCACCACTGAACGCTGCACACACCACAACATCACTGGCCACAGTTTTAATAGCTTCTAATAATAAACCGGGATAAAGAGCTTCAAAGTTTTAAGTGCCTGTGTAAAGTACACCTGCAATTAGAGAGATGCTCCTCCACCACACTACATCAGCAAGACCAGAGAGCAGGCCCACCTTGGGTCCTCCCACCCTTCAAGCAGGGCTGACCTTAATCTTCCCTCTCTCAGACTCAGGTGGCAAGAGGAAAACGAACTGGTCTCATCCATTTCACCTCCCACTGCCTGGTGAACCTCACTGCAACAAAAAACATGATTCAAAGCTATGCTAGTGACCTGACAACTTGAATCTTCTATGGAGCAGGAGGCAGCAAACATCCTGCTGCAGCATCACTCACCTAATGGGCCAAGCTCTGCCCTGGCTTTCCCGAGCTCCTCAACTCATTCACCTGGGGATTTATTTAAAATCCAGTCAGAACATCCAGCAAGGGAACAGTTTTTCTGCAGAGCACTTTATGCAGTAGAAGGGCACATCGCTCATCACCAGCTGATGGCTCAGCAAAGACTCTTCTGATACGCAGGAGACCTCAAGACCAGAACACCGCCAGCTCCTCCCTTCAGCTTCCTCAGGGGCTCACCGGCGCCAAGTACACCAGAGCACCCAGTTTTCCAGTAATTTCCAGAGTTAGAGTTTATTTTTTAATCTGATAGCAATAGTAGAAGACTCTAAAAAAACCCCACACTGGCCTGAGCAGCTCCGGAGTCTAAAATAAACATGCCAAGCCCTATTTGCGATGGAGTAAAAATAGGTTGTTTCTCATCCCTTCCCAGGACCTCTGCTTTGAACACAAAAGCTTTACAGGTTAACTATGAAAACACCAGACGTGCAAGGAACATCTTGATTTGAGCTTTGCACTGTTTGGAGGAGTTCAGAAACCCACCTTGGCCCCACAGCAAAGGCATGCACCCTCAAAGCTCACGTCCCGCCCAGGGCTAAAAGCCAGGCACTGCCAATTCCCTTTAATAGAAACTACTGTCCTCCTAGAAGAAAATAAACCCAACACGTCACTGGAATTACATCTTGTGCTCTTTCTTGGCTGGATACTTTTTAAATGACACTTATTGCAAAGAGTGTTAACTATAAAATCTAGTGCAAAGCTGTGCTGCAGCCAGACAGGCTCCCCAGGAAGCAAGCGAGCACAATCAGTGTCTGCATCAAAAGGAGAAGAGAGACCGTGACCGGTTTGGCTCACCATAAGAGCATCACTTCATAGCAAGTTCTGATAAATTAACTTTTTTCCAGGGCCTAAATGTACCCCACCTGACACCTGTGATGCTCAGGCCTGAAGAGAACAGAAAAAACAGACCTAGGAGAGCAGCACCACAGGAAAGCCATCATGAAGCTAGGCTGGATCATTACATCATTCCTAACGACAGATCAGCCAGACCCACAGACACCAACCTGTTTAGGACTCGGCCTTAAAAAGGGGCCAGAGGAGATTCTGCAGTGTATCTGAAACCCGCTGGTATTTATACATGCACTGAAAAGCACCCCAGCCCCGCGAGCCAAGCGCACAGGAGCCACCAGCCCCGGGAGCCTGCCCACAAGTGACCGGCTGCCGGCACATCTCCCTACAAGGCAGTGTTGGCTGGGGCACATGCAGCCGTCCGTCTGCTGCCTGCCTGCCTCACCTCCCCACAGCCTGAGTCCTCCATCCCGTCCCGGCAGCACAAGGCAGGCACTGGTTCTGTGGCACCCGCGGGCAAACACCGCGCTCCGGCACCGGCTGCGCTTCTGCCGTTGGAATTCATCTCCAGAGACCTGGGCTGCAATTGAGTCGGCATAAATTAAGCAGCAATTTGGGGCTTTGGGTGAGATGCAGCAGCATCTCAGAAGAGCTCATAGCTCAGCCACGCTCATTTTAAGTGACAGGAACAAGAAAAACAAACTTGCTTGCTAAATACACATTTAGTTGAGCTGGTTGCATTGAAAAGTTCAGTATTTCTGGTTCAGATTGTGTCCTTAAACATGTCCGCATCAGATCAAAGGCCAGCGTCTAGCAAGAGCTGTTACACAAGTCCCTAAGGTTTACACCTCTTGACTAAAGTCAATCTTGCACAACGTCTTGAGATGAAGGCTTCAGGAGATGGGAAAGCCACAGTCATCTTCTTTGTATTAAGCACCCTAGTAAATAAATGAGAGAAAAGTGAACCTTTTCCAGGTTTTACTTGGTCTGGCTTCCTCTTCCTCCTCTTGTTATATGCAGACTTTCATCATTTAGTGTCAAAACCATCTTGGAGAACAAGGAGAGAGATACAGAACTTTCCAGCTCTCTTGTCCCACCTGCCTACAAACTACTCTTAAGAGTCACCTCACCAGATGCTCCAAGGTAAAAAAATCACAGCTAGTCGTACTTGCATTTCGTGATAGCTGTTACATAAATAGTGCTGCTTCTAAAGGAGGCTCCTCTTGAGCCCCCTGCTCTCCCCACCTGCCATCACTTCCTATTCTTTTACCTTATTCTGTAAGGGAAGGATTCCTGGAAAGAAATTTTCTCCTTGTCAGGTAGGCACTGGCCACCAAACAAGCACCAGATAACTGAGACACCAATAACCCCACCCTGTGTGCACAACCCAGGATTTCAGCTCACACTTCCACCCCCCATGCACGCATTACAGCCGAAGTCCCATTCCTGACGTGAGGCGATGCAGCGCATCATGCTTCCTTCCTATTCCAGTGCACTTTTCCTCCTATTCAGTGGCCTACAAAGATCTCAGGAGATCACGCAACACCAGCGGCACTCATTCTCCCATGCTGGCAAAGGAGCTGGAAACTCAGGGGTTTTTAGAGAAAGGAATGGCTGAACCTTCCCCCAACTCTTCCTCACATGGCAGATGTCCCTTGGCCTGCTTGAAGATGCATAGCAACATTGCGGGCAGCTTCACAGTCATTTTAAGCCGGTGTTCTTTACATAGGAAGCATTTCCACCTCTCCCATCCCACTCCTCTCTCCTGTTTGCGGTGGTACAAGTGTTACAACCACACAGAGAAGTGGATGGTGGTACAAGTGTTACAACCACACAGAGAAGTGGATGGTGGTACAAGTGTTACAACCACACAGAGAAGTGGATGGGGGAAACTGACACACACTAAAGAAACCCAGCAAGAGACAAAACAAGAGGCCAGCTTACATCTGGCTCAGTTTCCTGGCTGCATGAAGGGTCTACAAGACCACTTCTCTTTTTTCTCCCTGCACTAGCACAAGTGAAAGGCAGGACCTCTTGGGCCAGCAGCACCAATTCAAACCAACTGAGAAGCTGAGCATGCCAAGTAAAACTGTGCCATGCAAGACCACTGCATAAAGTAACAGAGGAAAACCCAAACAATTCCAAAAGAGAAAAAGAAATTAAACTAGTTTCAGCTGGACATCTCTCATTCATTTCCCACTATTGTCCTAAGCAGCATCCACGCAGCACATACAGACAGCGAGGGCCACCTCCCACAGCCAGCTGCATCCTGGTAGCAGGCAGAGCAAATCAAAGAATAGTTAGGGTTGGAAAGGACCTTCAGATCATCCAGTTCCAACCCCCCTGCCACGGGCAGGGACACCTCACACCAAACCATATTACCCAAGGCTCTGTCCAACCCGACCTTGAACACTGCTAGGGATGGAGCATTCACAACTTCCCTGGGCAACCCATTCCAGTGCCTCACCATCCTTACACTAAAGAATTTCTTCCT
>JANRGW010029875.1:0-20852 GCA_024733675.1 Psilopsiagon aymara
AGGCTCAGAAAGTCCTTGGCCAGACCAAACATCACTAAGCAGTAACTAAAACATTGGTGTTATCAGCACTGTTCTCAAGCCACAAGTGAAAAAACACAGCACTGCACCAGCTACCAAGAAGGGGAAAAATGACTGCTACTGCTGAACCCATGACACTGCCATAAGCAACAAATGTGAACATTTAATTTGTGACCTACTTGAATTTAGTTACTATGATCCCTAACAGGGATTCAAAAAGGTTGAATATAGATCTCCAGCAAAAACAGTGAGAAAAAAAAATTAATTATATTTAGTATACTCATAACATCATGGGAATAAACATACAGAATTACACAGGACACCACTCACTGGCTTGAAGCACACAGACTAGAGACACTAAACTAGACCTTTTCAGAAAATCCTATGCACATGGCAATCTCCAGGTATCACACTGATCTCCACCCCTCAAGCAGAACTGCATGTTATATCCATGTCTATTCCCTCTACCTTCACCAGCTGAGGAACTCAAGAATCTAAGATAGCTTCTAGCTACAAAATCTGAGTGTTAAAGCTAATAACTGCTATCCATTAAAGCTCAAATTTTCCCAAAACATTTTGATCAATGTTGTCTAAATACCTATCTTCAAGTCAGACACATCCATTGCTTAAATAATTTTCTTTTAAAGAATTGAGAGTGAATCATGCTACAGGTTCACCAAGCGAGACCTATTCAGCAAGGGATTTTACTGATCCAGATGAATAGTCATTGAAAGATTTTGAGACAAGCTGAGCTCCTTGTGGAAAATACTTAGGTAGGATTAAACAAATACAAGCAGTTGAAGGCCATTCCACCTGTAGTATTATCTGAGCTTGCCTCACCAAAAAAGGCATGACCCATTATGTATGACCATAAGCTTTCACTTTTCTTCAAGCTCTTAATATATAAATTTACTTGTCTGGAATTACAGATGTACAGATAAAAAAAGCTATCTTCTACATATAGGAAAATGCAAAAAATATTTACTGCTGTGAATCATGCACTCAAAATAAAAACATTCAACATGCGCTGCCTTATCGAGCAGGAAGATTAACAATTCTACAACAGCTTCCATTCACAGCAGTTCTTCCAAACATGAACTCTGACAGGCTGGTGATCCTCTTCAGCAGTTCAGCATTCATAATGCCATGGTGCACTGCAACTACAAGAGGCAGTAACAGGCAAGTCAGCATCTGGGGATTTTGGAAGCATGACAAACACAATTACACTAACCATCAGTGAGATTCAAAAGGAATGGCCCGCTTCCATCCTGACAGATGGAGGGACCCACAAGTTTAAATATTAGATGCTTCTGCTTCTGGATTTTTAGCAACAAAACTGATGCCGCAGTCTCATTTCATAGTATTAGAACATGTCCAAAAATTATTTAGTCAGCTGATCAGTTGACATCTTGCTACCTACATTCTACCAATAGCTTCTACAGTCTACTGTGGTGATCCAGCAACAACTTCCCATAGTAATAAAGTAATTACGCTACTAACAAGCAGGACTATGCACAGTAATAATCTGCAATAGAATAGTAGAGCAGCAATTATCAACTGAAGAATTATGCTTTCAATATTAAGATGCAAACTGAATTATATGTTAATACTAAGGTAAATTATTTCTATAGATATTTTGATGATTTCGCTACAGTTGCATTCATTAAGCTAAACCCACCTTCAGGAATTATGAGAATCCCTTCATCTTCATTTTCCTTTTGAGAAACTATTGAAGTTTAATGGAAGCTCCAGCTACTAATGCTCATACTGCTTGTGGTCAGCTTACCATGAATGAGACCAGTCTGTAAAATTACGAAGTGCAAGACATGCAAATCAAATAAAGCAGTTATACAAATAATACATCTCCATAACCAGTATCTACACCCAGTTATAAATGCTCAAACAAAACTAGTATCAAAAGTTACCAGTTTAGGAGAATTTAAAATTAAATTTCTCATAATCACCAACAGGTTCAAAGCAATACTGAGATTCCGCTAAAATCCTAATATGTACAAAGATACATCTTACATGGATATCATCATTCTGCAAGTTTTTAATCTGAATGTTGAAAGGGTAATAAATAAAACAGCATAAGTTTGTAACCAATATGATTTTTAATAATTAGTTTCAGCAATGACAGTGATCACAAATTTTCTTTTAAAAGAAACTAAAACTTGGCAGTGTTCAAGGCCGGGTTGGACATAGCCTTGGATGGCATGGTGTAGTGGGAGGTATCCCTGCCCATGGCAGGGGGGTTGGAACTAGATGATGTTAAGGTCCTTTCCAACCCTAACTATTCTATGATTCTATGTCATCTGACAGCAGAAAATAACCCTCTTTTACTACTTTCAAAGATTACTTCAAAGCTTGTGGACAGAAGGTTATCAGGACCTCAGGTTTCAGCAATTGTGTTAAACTGTGTTGTTCAAAACCAGTTTTAGATGGAGTCTGAGCAAGTTTTTGAAGATCCTCATAATATGTAGTTACCTGTTGTAGGAGAGGGATAGGAATAGTGATCTTTTCCCATTGTGTATCTCTAAAATGTAATAATTGGAAGAATTGTTATACAAGGGGGCAGCAAGCAGACCCAAGTATGTGCCAAAATCCAAGCTTTTACAGGCATTGTGGCTAATTTCTGTTCCTATGTCATCTCCATGCCAGCGCAAATCCGAGTTACAACTTGTACACTGAACAGCCCTGTGATTTCACAGTGTGCCCTAGTAGAAAGTAGCTCGGAAGGATGGGTCCACCAGTGGTGCAATGCTGTCATCCTATTGTGCCTGCTCGCTTCCCACCAAACGTATCTATCCTTCTCACTACTCCAAGAGCACTGTAACATGCTGACGTTGAAATATAGTAGAATCATGGAGTAGTTTGGGTTGGAAGGGACCTGTTTCAGAAGGATTGCTAGTGGTCCATGGTCATGCCACCGACTAGTATTACTGCTGCCAGGCCTCTAATCAATCGGGAAATGAAACCTCACACATGAAGGTATAACAGTGTTTAAATGAAGTCTCAGAATACTGCACAAAATATTTTCCATAACAGGCAGAGTTATGAAATTTTTGCTTTGTAGGAAATCTGAAAGTCTTTTAGTTTGAAATGTAAGCAGTTTCAGATGGCAAAATTCCTTTCAGTTTTCGGCCAGCTCAACAGCACTGGTTCAGAGAAAGGGGAAGGCATATCACCTAGAGAAGTGAGACTGACTGGCTTCTGCTCCTCTCTCGCTGGCATTTCCTTATCTAGACCTGAGGACTTTTGCGAATGAAGGAGAAACAGGTCTTCACCACAATGTCCCAGTTCCCCAATTCGGTATTCCTAAGTCCATATGTTGTCCAGTGACTGCATGCAGTATTTCCCCCATCCCAGTGGAAGAGACAGCAATAAGGATCTTGCCAGTTTCCAGGAGGATGCTGGTTTGCCACTGATACTCAGGGACAAATATTTATATTTGTCAATATAAATTTATATTTGTCAATATTTGGCAATCCTGTTTATTTATCCTGTGTGTTTTCCTTCCTGGACCAGTGGGAACAAACAGCTTCATTTCCTTGTTGGGAAATGATGGTTTGACTTTTCAGTAGGTTCTCTATCCAAAAGAAGTTTTGGATCCTGGTTTCTACCCATCAAGTAGAAAAGATCAGGGACATGATATTTTTTGCTGTATGATTGCTTTCTCCTTACTTTCACTCTCTGACTGATTTTTAATATAGCTGCAGTCAAGCAGCACTCCGAGGTCTTGATCTGCAACTTATCTCCAAGGAAATCCCTAGGGGCACATCTCAAGACATGTGGTCAGTGGCTTGGGGATGGTTTTGATTGTGTCAGCCCTCATTAAATGGGAGGGATGCTGTTTTCAATGAAATTGTTTCGTTATTGTTTCTTTATTGAATGTAGTGTGTTTAGTCCACCATCAGCTTTTACCAAGTCTGTGATTTGTAGCAGTTATTAACAGCCTCTCTTGGTGCATAATATTCACATATTGCCTGACCTTACGTAACCTCTATGTACTCTTCAGTTACAAAGGTTATTGGTCAAAATGGTTGAAAGTACTGTTGCCATAAAACATCAAATGCTTTACACTTGAAAATTGTGATGCTCTTCAGTTCGGATGGACAGCTGGGATGCTCTTCAGTTTAGATGGAGGCACACATGTCTGTGGAGGCAAAGGAAAGGGTTAACTTTTTTTAATGCAGAGCCTGTATTATTCAAGAACCAAAGAGAAAAAAGTCTAGCAAAATAAAAGTCACTGTAAATAGGGTTGGGAGGGAGGAAAAATCGACCATCTTGAAAAAAGCATTATGTTTACATGGCACATTTTTGAAAAGTTCTATGACATTTCCAGGTAGCTGTAGTTGTAATAGGACACCTGGTTGTTAAACTGTATGTCTGGAAGATGCTTGCAAGGTAAAAAGATGACAGATTATGGCTTTGGCTACCATTCAATATAAGAAATCAAGAAGAGGAGGAATTTAACAAGTATGAAAGCGTTGTCAAAGCTATCACCAAGCAGAGGTTGCGCTAGTGCTGGAATAACCAGTCACGCTGGTGCAGCTATGGCACTTAGTTTTGCTATCTGCGTAGTCTCTTCAGTGTCCCTTGATGAAAGCAAAAGTGACTGTGCTTGGCCTTTCCAGAGCCAATAAGGACAGTGGCAGTGGGAACAGCCACTGTAAGAAGTGGTATGTCTGTGGGTGAATAGGGTATTACAAGCACTCAAAGGATTTTTGATTTAAGGGCTGCAGCCAAATCCAGTGTTTTAGGGACTGGATTTGTGTCTGTAGACAGAGAGGAAAAGCAGCAAAAGAAGAGCTGAGAATATGCAAACCAGAATTCTTCAAAAACACTATTTTACCCTGCCTTTGTTAAAAATTCAAACAAATACCCACCAACTAAAAAAGTATATTGAATAACTGGACTTCAGATACTGTGCCAACAAAACACACATGGGCCGTGGTGATAAAAGGTTTTCTCTTAGTGGAACAAATCACTTATCAGGCTATGATACAAAGTAAGGAAACATTGCAGCACAAGTGAACTTTAGCTTCACAATAGCTGCAATAAGGGAATGCTGACTTTCAGCTGCCTTATTTGGAGAAGAACTATCCAGACCTACCCACAGCCTTTACTTATCTGCTATTGTGTAATATTTAATGCCATATTTGCTTATATGTGCCCCATAATGACTCTTTTCCACTAGAGACATGTACAGCTATTTTGCAGCCTCACATGTTTCCTTCAAAATTTCTTCTCCCTCTTTTCTCAGCCACTTTGTCTCTCATTTTCTTTTCCTATCTTGGCCATTTCCTCTCTTTCATTCACTTTCATAGCATTTCTTATTTTTCTTTTGTCTCTTTCTTTCCTTTCTCATCTTTCATGTCCCAAGTCTGACACAACGCCCATAGACTGTCATTTTCTCTTTTAGTCCCTATTTCCTCTTCAGTGACGTTTTCATCAAACACTTGAGAGAGAGAAAAATTTAGAAAAGCTTTTTCATTTATCCTGAGGTATTCATTCTTCTTTATCTCCTTCCTCCATCTGAGAAGACTAGCAAGTTGCCTAGGAGAGATTATTAGAGCTGCATCTGTACTGTGGTTTGAGATGCCAGGGTTGTGATGTAGAGTAGTGGTCAAAAATGACACCTACATTTTTCATTATCCTAATATGAAAAGAAAATTGAGATTCCCATAAGAATCGCAGTTAAGCTGAATTGAAAAGCATTGTAAAACAAAAAAGCCTGCATCAGTGACATAATGGAGAAGGAAAGGGAAGTGTGGAGAAGTGCTGCCTCAAACTCCTGTGCTGCCATCGGTAGAGCCAGGCTGTGACCCAGCGACCCAGCCCTGTTGGGCTCGATGCCCCAACCCTCACTGTTTCAGAGGTGACTGAGCTGCTGGTGAGGCCAAGGGCCAGACAAGATGAGCTGGGGTGGCCACACTTCCCATGCACAAGCCAGGCCCACACTGAAAGCGCCTCTCTACAAGCACCAGCAGACCTATCCCATCACTTACCTTTCTGTCTTGTTGTGAGGCTGAAGTATTTATTGGCAAGAACAAGTGCATTATTCCAAGAACTGTTTCTAGCAGTTGTTTCTGCCTATTGCTGATGATGCATATTTTCTTTCCAGCACAGATAGCCTTAAAATATGGATATTTAAGTCTCATGAAAGTGAAAAAACTGAAAAAAAACCCCACCAAAACAGCCCCCAAGCCCAACAGGTGATACCACACTGGCATCATTTAGAGCTTTTCCTCACTTTTTGTTTGCTTTTACAAATACTGGAGAAATGAAGGGAATCTCCAAATTCTACCTGAGAAGGACATACTTCTGGTGTTCAACACGTGTTTGGAAGACATCCATGATCTAACAAGAGGAAAAGCAATCCCAAATGCACTATCCTGCACTTGTATTAAAGAGACCAGGGGAGGCTATGTAGCCTAAACCAAGGCAGTTGCAGCTCTTTCCTCTTGTTCTCTAGTTCTTTCCTCTCCTCTGCAGGGAAAAGGGGTAACAAAGTACCAGGCTACTCCTCCTTTTTGGAGGCAGCAAGGAGTGCCATGCATGACCTTTTGTTGCTTTGACGTGTTACCTTATAAGCTGGTAGCTTTAAGAAATGCAAGGCAGAAAATTTTAATCTCCTGGAACATGATGTAAAGTCATTTAATAATTTTTAAGACATTCTTTGAGAATGACTGGATTGCTGCTTAAGGTGGGGCATGCGTGTGTGAGTAAAGGTTTTCACTACACCAAAAAAAGCCTCCCGGGTGTCACAGAGCTGTTAAAGCAGGCTGTTTCCTGGGCTGGCCTGCAAGCTCTGGGCACTTGGAGATCCTGGATACTTTCCAGCCAGGCTGGCAATTTTCAGATGAACATGGGTAATTCTCAGGCTCACCCACTCCTACCTACAAGCTGAAGTTTCTATTCCCCTGACAGCACAGTGCTTTTCTTTGGCTGTGCTCCCACCAAGCACCCACAGCACAATTTCAGCCCTGCCGTTGCAAAAGATACAGGCTAGATTGAGGCTCCTGAGTATTAGGGATGGGTGAGAGCTGGGTTTTCTTGGCCTACAGAGAAAGCAATGGGTTTGAAAAATTCTTCTTTCTCAGAATGGAGCAAAAGAACTCATTTTTTCTCCCAAATTTTCTACAAGATCAAACTGAACCCCCCAAAACCCCCCATAAAAATAACTTTTTTGAACTGCTGTCAGTGTTTCATTTTGCTAAAAGTGCAATGTCTCATTCTTACTCCACCTTGAAAAATATTTTCTTTCCATGTACTATAAAATAGAAGTTGAACCCTGCTAAACTATCTTTTCAAGCTGGAAAACTGAAACATTTGCTTTCAGAAAGTTCAGGTGAGACCTTCTTGGAAGACTTTCTCTAACGCTGTATTTTTCAAAATGAATTCTCTATGAAGTTTTCATTTCGATAAAACCCTTTGTTTTTAACAAATTATCTTTTTTTTTTTTTTTTTTTTTCCTGGTGAGAAAAGAGTTATCATGGAAGATTTCCATGCAGCTCAATAGTGGGCTGGCCCATGGATATATTATGGATGATTTACCAATTGCTGATAGAAAAGTGTTTGAACCCAAACTTGAACTACCGTCTCCCTCAGTCTTCTTCTGTCCCAGTGGTGTACCTGCTTCTACTCTCCCTCTCTGAGCACAAGCCTGCCCTACCACTCTGCTAACCTTTAATATAGGTGCAGGTGGAGATTAGAGAAGGGCTTCAACCATTAGAAGAAGAGAAAATGCTATTCTAACTGAGCATATAGACCTTCACAGGAACCTAGTAAGCTCTAATTCTGCTCTATAGTGGCTGTGAGAGTCAGTGTTTTTCTCCCTTGTTATTACATTTTGCTTTAGAAGTAGTATTGTTTCCAAGGACTGGATCCAAAGCTTGTTGAATCCAACCGAGAACATCCTTTAGTCTGATTTTCCCATAATTTAGATAATCCCAACATTTACAATTTTTTTAATTTCAAGGGGGGGAAACCTACTAGCTTATTTATTCTCTTTTCTTTACCAATGCCAGTTGTGGTAGAACAGAGGTTTGAACTGAGCTCTAAACCTAAATTACAGCAGTAGAGCTGTAAAAAAACCTGTTCTAATTCTGGGCATACAAACATTGAGTTGTCTCTCAAAGTCTCAGCTAGAATAAAATGCCTAACTCACACATCTTTTAAAGCCAACTGCTCTGCTCTTCTTATCACCACTTCCTCCAGCCTCTAGTCCTAAGAGTAATTTTCAGTGCTTTCCTCCTTACACAAGACCTCACTTAAAGGAGAAACAAAGGGGGGTTGTGGGAATAGAGATGTTTCTCCTTCAGCACTGGATAAAAGAGTATATAGCACTACTTTGTTAGGGAGAGAAAGGTTTTCCATCCGCTCTCAGCCAAGGGTCTGTGTTCACATTTCAGCTGACCAAACAGGACTATACAGTTCTCAAAGAGTTTCTGTGGCAATGGATGAAAATATTTGTATCTGGATTTGTCTTCTGCTCTATTTGTCAACACCAGTAAAGGTCAATGTTTTTCCTCATTCAGGGAAAGATGTTGTCTAACTTTACAGCAGCGGGAAAGCTGAAAGAAGAAAAGCAAGCAGAAGTTTTGGCAAGTGGTAGAACCTTCAGGATCCAGGAACCATTAACCTATTAAAATGAAACTGTTTCTTTTTCTGTCCCCAGGATACTTCAGTCATTCCCATAAGCACAGATCCTTCCAAGCAACTCAGAGAAAGCTGAGAAAGCAAAGCTCCCTAAACTATCCCTGTTCATGCCTTCAAGCAGGCACTGCAGAGGAAAGCAATAGCTTAATCAAGCCATGCTATAGAGAAACAAATTAACTACAAAACCTCTTTTTTCACCTTCTAGCCCTGGAATTTAATTTCTATCTTTCAGACTCCACTGAAGTCTAAATGTAGCAACATGGCATTGAAAGAGAGCCTGTCTAAACTTCAGGGAATCTCTAGTCTTACATTTAAAGTCTAAAGGAAATATAATGCCTATTCTGCATATCTTCCAAATAAATCAGCAACCAAGCATGATTCCTGTCCTAGTGTTGTTGGAATAGGAAGCTAGATTCACAACATGTTACGCTATGGAAATCTAGAGTAAGAGTGCATTAAATCTGAGTCTTGCCCAGTACATGGATATTTTCCTGCCAGATCCCGGTCTCCACCATCTCTTTTTTACAGTATTTTGTTCAAATGTAGCTCCCTTACATTTTTTGACTATAAAATGAATACATGCAAGATCCAGACTGCTGGCTTCTGGCAGCATGAAGCAGTAGACATTTAAAAATGCGTTTATCATTTCAAGGAAGCTATTCCAGGTTGCTTTTTCAGAGTGTGATTGAAAGTAATTTCAAAAGCACAGAACACTAAAATAAGAGGAAGATGGAGACATGACTATCTGTAGGCTCTCAGATTTGTTCAAGATCAGGATACTTGACAGTATATGAGAGTAATTTCTATTAGGAGTAGTTTCAAATAAAATTTTTAGTTTTTCTCAATTAATGGCAAAAAAAGTATTCAAATGGCATATTTTAGGGTTAACCAAGCAATGCTGTTACTCATGCCCACTATTGCATATAAGTGAATACAGAAATAACTCGGCAATGGTTTGAATTGGCATAGAATTTTTAAATATGGTGGTTCTGATTTTAATTTAACATATCCTGTGGTGCAGTGTGTGAAATATGTACTTAACCCAGATTGTTGTGAGATGAAAGCACACTCATGTTTATTTTACATTATTTGCTGTAGTTTGTTGAAAGCCAACATTCCTGGGCAGTGAATGCAGTGGGGATGAATCATTTGAACTAGGTGAGGGGTTAGCAGCTGGAAGAAAATGAAAGTTAAATAACTACATTAAATTTCAGCAAAATGGGTTAAAAATATAATACTAGAGAAACCGATATCTTCATCCTGAGACAAGGAATTATGGAACTTATTTCTGTGGGTTATCTGCCAGTACTTTTAATGCCAGAAATGATTACAGGTAACTAACATCACACATTTCCCACCTTCAGAACTGAAGAGCTGAAGCAAAGTTAAATACAAATCACTACTAGGAGCTATAGCGAATGCCTAGGGTGACAGTGTAGCACCAGGGAATCTATCCTAATGATTTACCATTCATATCACCATAGTTTGTAAGAATCTTAATCAAGGACCAGGACATTACCAGACTGAGTATTGAATGGTTAAGGAAAAAAGAAGGGTCCTGTGATAGAAAGCTTAGCACTGAAGCAGAAGCAATGGGAAATGACAAAGTAGGCAAGAAAAGGGAGAGCAGAAAAGGAAATGATGGAAGAGTAGCATTTGGCAGATCAGAAATGAGCTCAGCACAGGCGTAGTCCACAGTAAAGATTTTCTGAGAGCATCATGGGGGCTTTTAATGATGATTTTGATGGAAGACAAAGGAGCAGCTGTTCAGGTATTTGTGGTGTGCCCATCTCATGCTTGAGGAGTGGTGCGTGTGAATGGGCAAAGGTGCTGCTTATAAACTCCATCAAGTAGGCAAGTGAGGTTTGTTTTAAGGGATTGCTGAGGGCAGAAATTACATGTGGCTAGTGAGTGATGTACTGGGGGCACTTGAAAGCAAGGAGAAGGGGATTCTTCTGCTCACAGCATAGCAGGGGAAGGGGGCCAGAGGTGGAAGCAGCAGAGCCAAAGACACCCATGAGGAAAGGATGCTCGTTGCAGTATTCTAGCTGGGCACAAGTTGGATGAGACAGTGTTATTCAAGGCCAGAAAGAAAGATGTGGGAGTAGCTGAAATCCAAAATGCCAGAAGTCTGCACAGGAATTTTAGCTGAAAGGAGATGAAAGACCACAGCATAAAGATGGTATCCAGAAAAAAAATAAAATCACTGAGGATGTGAGAAAAAGTCTGAGCCAAAGATGTCTCCTGTGGGACAGGCAGCATGTCCTGAGGCCACGCAGTACATCCCAGGCTGTCAGCTGAGCAGCTCTATTTCCATTATGCTGGGCTCCACTGGGATTCATCAAGCATGAAGCAAATCTGTAAAATCACCAGGGACAGGGAATTTGAGTTTGTTCTTGTAGGTGAGGTTGCACAGGGATAACATGAAGCCACAGAGAGGAGCCAGAGAGAGAGAAGCGTACAGAAGTCCCCGGAAAGTGGAGTGGATGAAGAGGAGCACCTGCAGAACAAACGACTTAGCCAGCAGCCCTTGAGCAAGGAGGAGAAGGCCACCAGGTGAGGATGTCAGCTTCGTGGGTGGCTGGCCAGTGAAAGAATCAGGTGCTTTTCCTATGGGCTGTGCACCACTTCTTTCAATTTCCCAAGCTGGTCTGCAGAGGTCTCTTGCTGGTCTCTGGTTTTCTTCCTCCCTCTACCTTTAGCTGCCTGGCTCTCCTGGCTCAGGTGTGGCCAAAACACCAACGAGAATGAGGACAGGCTGCGATGGCTTGAATCATCTTCCAGCATCTGGAACATCACATTTCTGAAGCCCAGAAGAAGCAGAGATGCTGAAAACTGCCAAAGTCAGGAAGTCAGTCGGTCAGTCAGATGCACTGAGGAGTACAAAGAGCTCAGACAGAGGAGGCAGAATAGCAACAGAGGGTCCCTTTGGGCTGGCTAACACGTGAATTGCACAGCCCAAGGGCTCATCATCACACCACTCCCCACATTTCAATTTTCAGAGACAGCATGGTTAGTCCATCATCCTATTGGTCTGGTCCAGATGGCAGAGACTTAGAGCAAAGCTCTTGTTCACCATGAGAGTAACTAGAAAAGGAGAGTCCCTGTATAAAACCAATAAAGTTGCATTCAGTGAAGACTGTATCATGGCTAAGAGCAGTAAGGGCTGGGCTCATGTAAGATCAAACATTTTGGGCCTTCTTATGTCTGCATTTAATGCGCAGTCTCCACAGCTGTAATTAATGCTCTTTTTTCTTTTTTAATCTTTTTTCCCCGTTTTTCTTTTTTTTACCATAGGTCTTGTCCTTCAAAAACATGGCAATACCTTGCCTGGACAATGCCTTTGCTAAGCCAAAGTGTTTCCTGGCCACTCTTTGTATTACTTCTCTCAGTCTTTAGGCTGAGAGAGAATAAGATAGGGATGCTCAGAGTCCTTCTACTCCTTTGGGTATGCAAGCTTAAATTCAATGCACATGTACCAACCCGAGTTTCAGCCTGACCTGTTTGAGCTACAGAGGTTGTTGATGCAGGTGCTGGTGCCGAAACCCTTGCATTTGTGCTAACTTCTTCACCCATGACACTGCATGAGGCCATAACTCAAGCCCTACATTGCTTTAGGATCTGCTGACAAACGGACTTGACTGTGAAAGACCAGCACTACTTGCATGGCTGGGCTGCTGCCCCCAAGCAAACCCTGGGTTTCAGCCAACACAGGGTGTGGGGAAAGCTGATCAGAGTTTTCTTATTTCAAGCAGAGGTGTGTGGGGCTCCCAGCTCGGTGCGCTCTCGGTAGGGTCTGGATGTTCTCTTGGGGTGCGCTCTCGGCAGGGACTGGGTGCTCCCTTGGGGGTGGCTCTTAGTGGGGTCTGGATGCTCCATCGGTGCCTGTCAGGACGAGGGCGGCGGGAGCGAAAGGCAGCCGGGAGCCGGCGGAGGCCGGGCTGCACCGTGGTGCGGTGGCCGCCCGGGGGAGCGCCTGTACCGCCTCGGCACCTCCGCGGGCCCCGGCCCTACTCGCCCGAAGACTCCTGGGCACCGCATCCTCACCCGCGCCCGCCGCGGAGAAGGAAGGAGGGCGCTTCGCTCCGCAGGCAGGAGTCTACAGGAGCTGGCGCCCGGCTGGAGCGGGTGCTTGCGAGCCCCATTCAGAATAAAACGTTTCCCCCTTCCCCCCCGTGCATTACATAAATTTTAAACTTTCCATTATCGAAGCTCTCAAATATTCTGAGAGGGGTTACAAAATGAGTTTTACTTACAAATTTGGAAGTAGTGACAAGACGCAATGCAGTGAATTTGTCATCTGCTCATGACTACCAGATGGTCCTCCTTTGCAAGCAAACTGCGTGAGTCACATCTTGCCTGGTTCGGAGAATCGAACCATTGAGAAGCTCTCTGGCACCAGGGTGGACAGTGTTGCCCATTGCTAATCATGCTGCCTGCCCACACGGCAAACGGCCTCTCTTGAGCTGGGCGGATTTCACTGTGCCTTTTGCAAAGGTTCATTATTCCTCCTTCTTCCACATTAGATTAATTTGGGCTCACTCCTGTCTGCGGGGACTGCTTCACGTGGCTCTTGCAAGGCAAAGGGATCTTTAAATGGGAACACATCACATTAACATTTCACAGATGATCTGAAAGAAATAACTGTGAGTTATGCTTAAACAGACTCATTTTTTAGCGCTGGATGAAGCCAAAGTGGGAAATGCAAAAAAGTCTCTTGAGACCGTTTTGCCTGGAATCAGTGTTGTTGCAGACAGTGCTGTGAAAACCCAGTTCCCTGCACCAAGGCATAACATGCTGAAGGGGCTCTGAACTGTGCCATTAGTCAGGAACAAAAAAAAAGAAGAATAAAAATTAAAATAGTGCATCTCTGCATCTGTTGAGGGGTCTGTGCAGAGCTTGCAGGATTGGAGTTGCTTGTCCTGGTAAACAGGTGAGCCCAATTTAATGGCAGGTATGTCAGAGAATTGTTCTGTGAGGATAAAGTCATCTAACATCCTTTCTTGCCTTCCCTTACCCATTCTTGAAACAATTATTTGACCAACTATATTCATGTTGAGCTCTCTTGTTATTTTTCCCTCAGTCATGACCCTTTCCTCTTTTTGTTCTACCATGTAAATCTTTGCAGATGATTGGTTTTCCTCTGTAGTGCTTTTTTTCGTGTGTGGGTAATTCACAACCGAACAAGAGGGAACAAGTTTAAATGATACAAAAATGACATTGTAAGAGTGATGGGAAAAATTCAGGGAAGATATCAACCTGAAAATGTTTTGAAATGTCTTTTTTTGCAAAGTGGCTAGGTTTCAAGTTGACAGGCTGTTCCAAGATGAATTCATTCCCAAAGCTATCACTTATTTGTATAGCATAATACTTGTTGCTCTTCACTGGATGCAAGAGTTACACACACACCAGTGACATGCAACTTATGCACTTCTGCCAGATGCTCACGTGTTTGCACCATGTGAGACACTTGAATTGAGCTCGACTGTCTTTAGGTAGCAGAGTGCATGCGAATAATATAAGGAAACAGTTCTGGGTTTCCTCATTTTGCCTTTTCTTCTGAAATGTTTTCTTGCCTGGCTTTCTTAGAAGAGCACTCCAGATCAAGGCCCTCTTTTTTTTCACAGGCATGAACAGAAAAACAATCCTCTTGTTTCTGAAACAAATGCTAAAATCCAGGGAGGACAGTGAGGAAAATCTCATTTATCCAATAGTGAATCATAGCCTGGACCAGTGAGTGTGATTTGAAGAACCAGGAGCTGGAACGCACCTGTGAGTATCACTGTTATCTGCTGGCTTTCCACAGTGCTCCAGACTCCTGTCACAGCAGAAAGAATGTGCTATGGATGAATGCTAATATCTCTTTCTGTGCTGCAGGAAAGGAGAGCTTGGAGGTGTAAGATGTGTCTCTGAAGTTATGAGTCACAGATTCACCCTGAGTCTCATGTCCTGCTCCAGCAAAATCCACTCATACCTTTCAACTGGCTACAGAGGAAAATCCCGGCAACTGCAGCGCAGGGTTTTGCAGTCTCGACTACTACTTTGTGTTGGAAAATCAGGGTTTATGTGGACTGGAGGAGTCCTAGAAATGAAGTTGGGGTCTTTGGAGGCCCTTATTTGGGCTTGCCATCTCTGGAAGTGGGGCTTTTGGCCCCTGATGTGTCTCAGCCCCAGGTAGAGAGCAGCCATAGCCTATCATTGCCATTTCTCCCCATAGTCCTCTTTTTCTGCTCCAGAGGTCAGATGCTGCCCTGGGGCACTGTCTCCCTCCAACAAGATAGACCTTAGGCTGATTGCTCTGCCTGGGGGCGCCTCGTCAATGGCCCGGGAGGGCGCTGCTACTGAATTGCCATTTGGTACATTGGTATGAGAAATGGAGAGAAACCGAGGGCAGGATTTACTGGAAACATGAGGTGGATCATCTTCTGGTTTGGAAAGGGTGACATTCATAGAAGCCTGTGGGGACTCCAGTACATCCAACAGCTACAAGGAGAATCTTCCAAAATGCTGAAAATAGGCTTGTCCTCTTGGTCCTTGATGAGAGCCTCCTCTCTCTCACTGCTGCCAGTATATCCAGGATTAGGAAACTGACGGCCGCCTACATGCTCTGGAAGAGCACAGTGACCACGTGCAAAATTTATAGCCTACAGTATTGCTGTAGGTGGTGATATAAAATATTTTTGTGGGGTTTTTAGGCTTGGGATTCCCCATGGATGCTGGCAGTGACATACCTACATACTGACACAGTGAGGCACGCTGAAGGGGAGGGCTGGCAGGCTGCTGTGCTTCATGCCACTGCAGAGTCCCAGGAATGGATGCTGTCCTGTGTCAAGTCCCAAGTGCTCCGGCAAGGTGTACATTAGCTATGCATGATGTATCTTGAGCTGGACTTTTGCTCCACAGTCAGATCCCTTTGCCTTAGATCAGTGCTGTGTTTCTTTTGCTTGGTCAAAACTCTGAAGCCCTTTTGATCAATCTCATTCACCATCTATGACCCTTCCCTTAGGGCCTGAGCAGCTTACTATGCAGATGGTCCTGCATAGGCAGGTTCAACCCTGAGCTAAGCTTTCTCCACAGAGCCCTATTTGCCTGATGGACCCTATGCAATGCATCTGAGACCATGGGGAACAAGATGCCAACAGTGAGAGACTAGGATTACATTGTGCCTGTAGTTTTGCCTCTGCCCTGCTGCAGCATCCTCACTTGCTCACAAAACCTGTGAGTCTCTGGGAGACCCTCATCAGCCCACATGCAGGTGCCACCAAGGACTCCACCTGTAGGCATGGACAAGTGTTGAAAAACGGTTTTCCTCCTGAACTTCCATGCACTGACACAGCTCTACGCTTTGCTACTTTTAGGACCTTTACCCTGTGCATAAATCCCATGAGCCATGCAGCCCCTCTCCTCCCTGCTCCACATGCTTTACTGAAAGAAGGACTTGAAGGAGTCAAAAATGCAAAGATTCAACAGAAATGAAACAGCAGAGATCTGTAAAGAGGATGCAGAGTGGGAGCAGGAAATGGGCTTTCTAAAACATGGGCACCACAGCAGCCTGCCAGCTACTGTCAGCATTAGCCTGGTGGCTTATCCCCTGGAAACAACACACACCACTTGCCACACCAGGCTTGGTGACCCCATGCTCATGAAGGGCAAGGAGGTAAAATGGGACCCTGGAAACATCCATGAGAGGCACAAGAAAGTTAGTATGAAGTCTGAAGGGGGAGAATTAATTTAACAGAAGTAGTATCTAAAAAGTAATGACACAGTGAGCTCTCAGGGACTGAGGTCCAGGTCTGAAAATCTGAAGTAAAAGCACAGCTTGGGAGGATGAAGTGCTAAAGGCTTGCCAGTCTCACCTGTGCCTTCACTGCTGCCATTAGACATAGAGAATTACAGCTGCAAAATTTAGATGCTCTGAAGGACTGCAAGCCAGCCAGCTGTGGGGTTTCACCTCTGAGCTGAAATTCCCTAGTAATGGGAAAGTTTCTCATCGCTTTTGAGTTCCCTTTTCAGTCTACTGGAATGAATACAAAATAGGATTCATTCTTGAAAAAGAACTGCTACATCTCCAGTGGAGACACTGTGGGTAAAAGTGAAGCTCTGTGTTACATAGTCTGCAACTCACAATGAGACTTTAAATAAAACACACCTGAGAAACTGAAAAATCAGCAGCCACTAGAAATACTATCCCCTTAATGTTGGATATTTGGGAAAGGGCAGAAACCCAGCTTCAAAACCAACACAGCTACCTTGCTTCTTAGATATTTAATTTGAAGCTAGCTCAGTAAGACCCACACAAGCTGCTCACTGAAACCAGATAAGCCTATGTATGAAATACTGAAGAACAATTTGCTTTTAGATAACTATAATGATAAAAAAAAAGTCCTGATTCTACTAACATATGACGGTGGTCTGTCTATGTATGGTCCTTCACCATGGAATCATAGAATAGTTAGGATTAGAAAGGACATCATTTCCAGCATAAAAATAAGTGGTATTCATCTATTTCGAAATTACCTTGCCAAGATCAGATATTTCATGTTTAATGAGTGCTTCGTACATCTCAGGTGAAGAAAACACAATAAAAGGGTGAATCTTATCAGAAACAGAATTGTATTTCTTGAACTCCAAACCTGTCTTAGCCTCAAGCAAGGGAGAAGTTTGTATAGCATAGTTAATATGATTAGCCGTGACTGAAGACACATGCTTCCTAGACTGGAAGAACTGCTAAATCTCCAAATTTTGCCTAGTCATGTCACTGAAAGTGATACCATACACCTGATGAAGATTGCTACACCCAGATATTTACTTTCCTGATGGTATGAATTGACCTACTTTTGCCTACTAAGGAGGTATAAGCTGTTCCTATCCAAATGTCCTGACACCATTTCAGATGTATGGGCTCTCTTCCTTTCAGATCTGTTTCAAGCCATGTTGCGGGTCCAGCCTGGCACTCTCCTCACTCACCCCACACTCCCTTTTGCATGCCTGGCTGAGACTCTGAAGAAAGATGACTTCTCCCAACAAATTATCCAAGCATTTGACTTTCTCTGAGGACTAGATGTGATAAGAACATGGATGTCATCCAGGGTGTGTAAGGGAGAGCTGCCGGTCCTGCTGCATGGTAGCTGAGAAGTCATGCAGAAGGAAGGAGCATGAGTTTGTGGGACCAGAAATAGAATGAATTTAGAATCTACCACTGCACTCCAGCTGCTAAATAGCTACTTGCAGCTGAATTCAGCTCTTCTCAGTATCCAGAAAAAGAGAACTGATGTTTTACTGAAGAAAACCAAGCCTCCTGTCTCAGGGAATAGGAGATTAACTTTTATTGTTAGTTTATATATTTACTCTTCTGCGGATGTCATCTAAAGCTGCATAGTAAGAATGTAGCTGGAAGCTTTTGCCAAATCTGTATTATTTGGGGTAGACAAAGGCTCTGAAATAAACCTGAAACCTGGGAGGGGTGGGAGAAGAGAGGGAGGGAGGCTATGCTTGAAACTTAACCCTGCAAGTATGGTTCCCAGTTGTTTGGGGTCTGGCTATGCAGCCCAAAAAACATACCCTGAGCTCCCCAAACTTTCTCATAGAGCAGCTCCAAGACTAACTTCTCATAGTTAGCTCCAAGACACAGTGATATGGATTGACGAGACTTTTAACTTCTTCCTAAACTTTCTGACTATTGGTGTTTTCTAAAAAGAAATCCAAACTGTGACAAGGCAAATGTGTGAAGAAAGGCCTTGCAACAGAGATGCGAAATGGGAGCTGAATCAAGCGTCTGCAATTAGCTAATGACTGTGATCATTTATGAAACCTCCCAGCAGTGGTGGCAAAGTGCTGATTCTAGAGAAGTGGCCGCCCTCTTCCTTGATGTCTTTAATCCTTGCAGTCACAGCTGCCATGGCTCAAGTGCTGGAAAACTCCACCCTCTTTCTGGCATCCGATCAAAATCAATATTTCAGAGAGAAACACAAAAGAGTAAAGGAGTTAAATAAAAGTTCAGATAAGCATAACAAATACTGGAAAGATGAGATCCTCCAAGCAAAGTGCTCTAGAAAGCACTCAATTTAATTTGGGCAAGGCTCTCATCAATTGCTGTGTGCAGAAAGAGCTATTCTTGGACTCATAAGGAGGTAAGGGATTTATTTCCTCAGCTGCATGGAGTCATGCTATGAGATATCATAAAGTAAGAATAATTAGAATTTCAGCTTTCAACACACAAGTTTTGTAGGTTTGCCTGGGTTTCCAGTCCTTTCCAAAAAGATCTTCCCTAAGTGGTAGTCAGGATTTCTGTATTATTCAACTATGTAATCCTCACAAGTAATCTCTTTATGTTTATGTGATCAGTGGCTGTGTTAGCTTCCATTTGAGTATCTTCAGATGACCTTGGTAATCAATACTTTAGTGCAATAACAAAATAAAATATTGAAGTGTATTTTAATTTGAGCAGTTCAGTGATCCACCAGTGTGGATTTAATTCACCTTGGCTACAGTTGAGACCAATCACAGGAAATATGATGGTAAAATCCAGAGTGGTCACCTCAAGGTGTTTGTTTCACGGTTGCAATGGCAATACAAGGAGCTTGCACTAACATACAGAGCTGAATTTTCAGAGTGTGGGAAGCAAGTGTGCAAAGGGTCTGATGATTAACTTTCTTGGCACCAGTTGCTTTCCTGCGACACAGCAATCATTACCTCAGGCAAAAACAAATTGCTCCATGACGTTTTGTTGCTTCATCAGCAGAAAAAACCCTGTTCAGCTCTATCTTCTGCCAAGCCTGAGCCTTCTCTTCCTTTCTGTGCATATGGAGGGTCCCCAGGAGGCACATGGAGGTCTGTGGCAGCATTGTGTAAGAGACCTGAATGAGGGTGGGAGTAGTACACAAAGATCCTGAGTGTCCAGCTGAGGTTATTGCAATGGAGAGGAGTCCAGGGACAGCCCATTTTATTGAAGCATTTGAGATCTACTGAGGTGTTTTGTTTTGCAGAGCAACAAATCAATTTCTCATTCTCAGAGCCCCAGTCTTGATCTCTGGTAAAACTGAGTGTTATTCAGGTCTGGACCACAGCCTATCACTGCTAATTCTGAGACAGAATTTGACTTCCCCTCCAGAGGGAAGGATGCTTTGTTTTAAAGGCAACTCAGATGATTTATTGAGTGACCCAGTGTGAGAGATCCAAGGAAACTTAAATGGATAAAATAAAAAATTAGGTCCAGGATTTAAGGAGAATGGACCTACTAGGCTGACTCCTAGTAGGAAAAGCCAAGTTAGAACATTGGCACTGCCACAATGACAGTAGCACCAAACTTGATTGGGATCCTCCACCTTCTAGTTATTCCCACTCACCTTTTTAACCAATAATGACTGGGCTGACACTCCTTTAGGTTACTGCTATAAAACCTGTCACCCTGTTAACAATAATTGTCATACACTTCATGTTGAAGTCTCCAAATCAGGAAGTCATAAACGTTATTGGGAATGATTTATACAAGCCTACTTATTGATGAGCTAGAAGAGCAGAGAACTTCTTTCCTAAAGAGCAGCCTCAAACAGATCATGTCAGAATGGAGGAATAATATTACTGTTGTGAGATAATAATTTATAGGCTTGGTTGCTTTACTGCCATTCATAGAATCATAATATGGTTTGAGTTGGAAAGCATCTTTAAAGATCATCTAGTTCCAACCTCCTGAAATGGGCAGGGACACCTTCCACCAGACCAAGTTGCTCAAAGCCCTTTGCAACCTTCTACCAAACTGGGGGAAGGTAAGACTTGTGCTAATGCAGTTCTATTGAATTCTAATTCCCCACTGCAGTTTGGAGAGTTTTGCTGCTGACTATAATGGGATAGACATTTGCATTGGATTGCTAATGAGCTGAATGTTTGTGCATGTTTGAGTGCAATAACTCTTGATCGGGCTGTCTTGCTCTCTGCTTCTCTGCTAAGATCCTTTGCTGGATGTGCTCACAACCTTTGCTGGATGTGCTCACAACCTTTGCTGGATGTGCTCACAAGTTCTACCTCACTAGGCACAGCAAAAGCTTTTTAGCTTTGTGTCTTGGGATCATAGATTGTCCTGCTAATTTTCTCCATGGCACCTGGCACGATGAGCTTACCTTTCCTGTAAGCAAAAAGCAGAGACTAACATTAGGCTTGCAAGCATGGAGGAA